>CATIWR010184452.1:0-101766 GCA_949677035.1 Omphalea diandra
CCCAGAGATATCTATCTTGTCTGTGACAAAAATAAACAGATAGAGTGCACAAGTCTATATCTCTGTTCATTTCATTATATATATATATATATATATATATATATATATATATATATATATATATATATATATATAATGAATAAGGAGAAAAGCTTACCATATCCTGCAAGAACAGATAAAAATTATTCATAAGGTGAGCTCCTGAGCGACTCATAGCGCATACAAAGATCAGTGACAGCACAGAGAAGCTACACACTACTGCATTTGCAACCAGCAAGAACCTACATTTTTTTTTTTTACGAAACAAAACCAAAAGAAAATAATATTATATATAGATTTTCTTTAGTTATATCGGAAATTTTTAAATGGGAAAAATATTAACTAGAATGTAAAACTCCATGTTCTCTTGGATTACAAAGCAGGCGTTCAACCATCAATAGCAATAGAGTACCATTATAGCCAGGCTACATGAGTAAAACCATTATATATTGTATGCAAAAATAGATGACATGTTTCAAAGCTAGGGTTAGAGAAATGTAATGGTGCTTACTTGAGGGCAGAAGAGTAGCTGTAACGAGCCACAATGGGGATCCCAGAGACGAAGACATGTTGGTCGCTGGTAACCATGACAGAGATTGAAGCCACCATAAAAGCAATGGCTAAAATCCGAAACATGATTTGAACCATGAAGAAACCACTTCTATTTGGTGATGAGAATAACTCTAAAGACTTGTTCACCTCATCAAAAGTAGTAGTAGTACTCGTTTCTTTAGCAGTAGCAGTGGTGGTTGCCATCCTTAAATTTCTTTTCGCAAGGATAGTGAAGAAGATGGAAGACAAATCAGGGGGGCAGATATGTTTAAATTTATAATGAGCACTTGTCAAGAAATAAGACAGGAGAAAATCTAGTTTATATTTGCGGGATGCGAGCGGTGACAAAAGAAGTAAAGGAACGTACCTAATTTAAGCCTCACGTGGAAAGAACATTAAATGAGGAAAAATGCCTTGTCATGTCAATGTGGTGATGTGCGAGCACGTCCATGGGCTGATGAATGGTGGTGATTTCGCAAATAAGACTATCAACAGGCAAATACTACGGTCCGATATCATATTATAATATTATAATTAATAATTTATTATTAAATTAAATAAAAATATTTATTATAAAATTAAATATTATTAATTATATAAAAATTATTATTTATTATTGAATTAAATGACATTATTTGATAGTATTATTGAATCTATCACTATAAAATTTACTCACCATTTACTCATCATATAATAGTTTTCAAATAACCAAACATAATTTTTATGATAATAATACTCTTTTAAAAGTGTGTTATTGATATTCTTTTAAATACAGTCACGTAATTATTAAAGTAAATAAAAATATTCTAAATTTTGATATATCAAAATAAAAATATAAATATATACCAAAAAACTTTAAAAAAAATTCTAAACATGATCTTAAGCATTTTTGCCTACCAAACCTTTTCTTCAAATGAAATTTCACTTTAGCGATTTCACCTTTTCTTTAAATAACATTTCACTTCAGAAAAATTTGAGATTGTGACTTATAATTTTAAATTCAATCGAATTTTATAAAATAAAAAACATGTCACCTTAACTCGTCAACATGTTATGCCGACGCAAATTATAGGTAATACTTTTTAAGAAAATATTGTATGGGCCAGCTGCGATATGAATAGTTTGGCATACCGTACATTGTTTTTGGCACTTTTTTTAATATAAAATTTGATTAGATATGGATTAAATTTTATATTTGATGCTATCAAATTAAATATTCATGTTATTTACTTTTTGTAATTATGTATTGAATTTTTTTTATAAAATTTGGTAAGATATTAATCAAATTATATATTTGATGGTATTAAATTTTATATCCATTTCATTCATTTTTCTATAATCATGTAATAAATTTAAAGCAGTCATATATGGTTTTGATAGTAAAATAAACTTGGATTTGGTTGCACTAAATTCAATATATGATTGTAGAGAATAAATTAAATAAATATAAAATTTGATATCATCTAATTAAAATTCATTAAAAAAAGTCAAATATGATACAATTATGAAAACACTAGCGCCGGTCGCGTCATGTATTACGAAAACACTAGCGCCGGTCACGTTATGTATGAGTGCCCTCAATTTATTTTTTCTTGTTTTTAAATTTATTATTTTATTTTTTTCACTTTTTTATATTTTATTGCATATATTTTTCTTTTTACATTGACATATCAAAATTATATGTAGCTCTTATTTGCTAACTTATCATAAAATTCATAAAATGACAGACCTTTGTATATAATTAGTGAAGGTCTTTATGTATCCTCTATGAGTTTGTATTTTCCTTTTTTTAGTTAATTGTATATATTACCAAGGATGGAGAGAGATAACAAGAAACAATAGGTGCAGAGATTTTAAATCTCAATTTATTTGAATGTCTACGTATATTTTTTTTAAGGAATTTTCCTTTAACTGTGTTTTGTGATATATAACTCAACACCCAAGTCTTAAGATTATGATTTATTTCCTGAAATTTGAGAGAAGAGTTATTTTTTATTTTCAATTATATTATTTAATTGTGGTTATATATATATAATTTAGAGGAGATAAAATTATTAGAATTTGAATATCTGAATTTTTATATTCAAATCCAAACTCTTGCACTGTAAGATAAGGACAAAGTAAATGACATGTAGTGATATGAACGAGTTTGGATTTGAATTCTTATTCGTATGTTGAACACAAGTTCAAAACTTTAATTCAAAAATCAAACAAGATAAATTCTTAAATCTCAATTAGACCTCTAGAAAACAAAATAAATTTCTAGCAACCTAAATTATAAAGAATTAAGAGGTGTTAATATCAATTTTAAATTAACTAAATAATGTAAGATTTAAATTAAACAAGTTTATAAAATTATTAAGCTCGTATTCAACAATCTCAGCATGTCCTTTCAAGAACTCAAAAAAAGAATTAATCTCTTATAAGAAATTAGAATTATATTGATCATAAACTATTCTTACACATTTTTTTATAGCTCTTTATATATGCTTTACATTGTTTTTCTATGTAGGAAGAAAAAAAGACTTAATTATAATCTAGAAAATAAGAAACAATTCAAATAGCAAGATAACATGTCCTATTCGGTCAAATAAGGTTTTAATCTCCTAAATAAATAGGTGTTATTCCAATTGAATAAAAGAAAAGAAAAGAAAAACTCTTAATTAAGTATGACTTAGCATTCAGTTAAAAGAAGAAGAAAAAAAATAGAATGATATGTTGAGATCTTGTTAATCTTGAAATGATATTTTGACTTTTCTTCTTTATGTGTCACTTCTCCTTTAGTTCCTTTTTAGGATTTTTATTGTTCCACCAAAACATATTTAGAATATTCTTGAAAGTTTCTTAGAATATTTTAGAATCTTTTTTGAACATTTAAAACCTTTTAGAATCTTCTAGAACATTTTTGTGCAAAATTTCTCCATTTGTAGAGTTTGACTTCTTAATTTCATTTTAAGTAAATGGAAGCACAAAAATGACCATTTTTCCCTTATGAAGAAGATTGTCCAAATAAGGCAGGTCCAAATAAGGCAGGTTCAAATATGACAGTTCCAAATATATCAACTCCAAATATGGGTTCAAATAAGACAAGTTCAAATATGACAGTTTCAAATATGGCAGCTCCCAATATGGCATGTTTGAAACTTTTGTGATGTCTTCCTCCTTTGGAAGGAGATCTCTTTACTAGTCTCTTTTATTTTTTGTAACATTGAGCTTGCCCTTAAGTTGGTTCATATCATACCCCTCTCTTTAAAAAGATTTTCCTCGAATCTTTGCTTATAAGAAAATAAAAACCAAGTATAAAAACTAATGAAGATATATCTAAATCCAACTTACCATTTAAATTGCAAGTATCTCCACCCGGAGCAAATACAACTCATATGAAACCACTTGCAGAAAGGTTAGAACACACCAAAGAAGTAGGAAACGAATTAAAAATGAAAACAAAGTAATAAAAAAAATCCTAGAAAATATTTTCCATTTAGTATGGAGAAATACTAAAGCATCAATTTTTGTTAAGATGAAAACACTAGAAGATCTAGGTTTATCAAAACAAGATTTATAAATCAAATAAGAACATGAAACATAAGAATTTTTGAAATCAAAAGAAAACTTTATTCCTAACCAACGCCTAAAATAGAAATAAGAATAAAACAATGGTTTATAAATATTAAAATAAGAAGAAGAACATTTAGAAAGATAAGATTTTGAAAAATAAGGACTAAGGTCTTTTAAAAAGAACACACTTCTAGAATGAAAAGAAGACTTGTAAAAACAAGAATTAAAAGAAGTCAAGCTAAAACAAAATTTAAAAGGAAACAAATGTTTAAAACAAAAAGAGTTCTTTGAAACACAAAAACATGAAGAAAAATGTTTATCACTAAAAGAGAAAGGATTAAAAACTTAACATGAATAAGAAGAACTATAACATTGAAAATAAGAAGAAGAATATGAAAAAAATAATTTGAAGAAGAAGAAATTCTAAGAGAAGGAGAAAAATGTTTAGAACAAAAAAAATCTTTTAAAATGCAAAAGCAAGTATTTAAAGAACAAAACAAATTAGAAATGCAAAAATAACACTTAAAATAAAAAAACCTACGCCTAGAACACATAAAACAAGTACAAACACCTAAACAAGAATTAGAAAACTCTCTTTTACACAAATTTGCAACCTCACTCTTCATCATAACACCATCATCAAAAGAATTAAAAGTTTAGTTGGCTTCCTTTCGATACACCTCCATTGAAAACCACTCTTCATAACCTTGTAAAAGAGACATAAAAACACTATACAAAAAATTATAAATTTCATTAGTAATATAATGCATCACTTTAAACAAAAATATTATTGTAAGGTCTTTGGAAGAATAGCTCTCATCACTCTCTTTTCATAAAGATTTTTATCTTTTTCAACCTCTCCTTTTGCATGCACAACTTTTAGTTTTGGTGCATCCACTCTAAGCTCTCCTTTCTCCACTTTTTACTCACACCTTTCATGGATTTTCTCATAACTCTCCTTTTCTCACGTTAATTCTTTTTCTTTCTTAAATCTACTTCATCTCCCTCTTAAAACTTTTTCAGTCCTTATAAATTTATTAAGGATATAAAAAAAAGATAGTACAATATGTTTGCCCCTAAAATCAAACTCATAAGTATTAGAGAACCCATCATGTTTAGCTCGCCTATCAAATTGTCATAGTCGACCCAAAAGAATATGGCTAGCTTGCATATGAATTACATCACATAACACCTCATCCTTATATCTAAGAATGGTAAATGCAATTTTAACTGGCCTAGAAACTTTTACTTCCCCAGTATCATTGAACCATTGTAAGTTATAAGGTTTAGGATGTTTCAAAATTGGTAATTTATGTCTTTCAACAAGATAGGTACTAGTCACATTAGTGTAACTACCACCATTAATAATAACAAGATAAAGATAACCATCAACTCTACATCTAGAATGAAAAATATTTTCTCTTTATTTTTTACCATATTTAATTTAGGCACTTAAAGATCTCCTGACTAATAAAAGTTCTTTGCTACAAACAACATCAAGCTCACCATTACTGGGATTTTCCATGACTAGAAATAACAAAATAAAATCCTCACAAAATCATTCCCTCACGTGTTTACACTAAAAAAGATGACACTCCCCTTGTCACACAATCAAGTTTTTTCCCTTTTATGTTCACACACACTCTTGCTTTTTTACCTCTCAATATTCTTTTCTTTAAGTTCTTTGAGGACTTAGTTACTTTACGATAACTGAAACTTAAATTGAATACAAACAAGTTAAAACTAACTTTTAAAACGCTTTGAAAACAAAGGAATTGAAAAGAGCGCAGATGGTTGTAAAAATAAATTTCTAAAGATCTAACTGCAATCTATGAATATAGTAGGTATTTGAAGTTGAAAATTGGTGTTTTGAACTCAAAAATATGGTGGGAATTAAGCCTAGCCAAATGGGAATCAAAGAATTGAAATTGGCTACTTTTGGTGCAAAACAAGTTCTTGTGCAATTTTCTAGTTTCCCTTCTTCTTTCTTTCTTTTTTTTCACATTTTTTTACTTTACCTTTTTTTTTTTACCTTGGAAGCTTAAAACATAATTGAAATTGAAAGAATTACACAAAACAACTCAAAAACAATGCAAAAATAAGTAGAAATCGAATGAGTAAAATTATGGGCAAATTCATAATTTCAAATTTCCCTTGATTTTGAATGATGTGGTTTAGCGCTAGACACTCAAGAAACATGAACGCAGTGATTAGAAAAAAAAACAAATTGGAATGAGAAACAATGAAGAAATTGAATCAAGTTTTCCTTAATTTAAGGAAATTTTGGCAACTTTCAAATTTCAAGGAATTTCTTGAATCAAACACTTTAAATCTACAATTAAGGACGCAAGAATGGTTAATTGATGAAGAAACTCGAATTTGAATTGAAGAAAAACAAGAAATCAAAGATTTTGCAAAGTTCCTTAATTTAAGGGATTTTTGCAAAATTTGCAATTTTTATGGAATTTGAATTTGATTTTTGACTATATGGTTTATGATGATGAAAAAAACTATTTGAATGAAGAAGCAATGAAAAGAAATGAATTTGAATGCAAGAATTGAGATGTGGCTAAATTGGAGAAGAAATGTGAAGAATGTGATTTGATGAAGTTAAGAACAAGAAAAACAGATACATTTGATCTTGAATTACCTTGGCTCTGATACCAAATGATACGAACGAGGTTATATTTGAATCCTTATTCGCATGTAGAACATAAGTCTCAATCTTTAATTCAAAGATCAAACAAGATAAATTCTTAAATTTCAATTAGACCTCTAAAAAACTTGTTTCTAATAACCTGAATTATAATGAAAATATTATATTATGTATTACTTATTTCATTCTATAATAAGCGTTATTTTTTGGTTTTGCACAAGAATTGAGAAATTATTAATTAATTATATTTTAAAAAATGATTAAATTATTTTTTTTATAAAAATATTAATTATAATAAAGATAAATGTATAATTGGAAAAAATAATTAAAGTTTTATTGATAGATATTATAGAATAAAGAATTTTTAAAAAATGACTGTTATTGTGAAATGACGGGAACAATCGATAAAAATCAACCTTTATCTCCAGCATGGCATGTTCAATTGTGGAGCTTAAATGGGTTCATAGCAAGGGGAAAGTACTCAGTCGGTCGGCTTGCATGCAAAAAGGGTGACGACAATCAATTAATATCCACTATCGAGATGTAACATACAAATAATAAAGGCTATAGCTGCGTACCATCAAATATGTATGACTCATTTGTAATTGAATATGAAAACATTTTTTTCTTAATTTATTTGAAAAAAATATTTCTTAAATGGATAAATAATTATTTTTTATATAATGTAGGACTCTTGTTTTAAAAAATAAGTTTGAATTTTTATTAGATATGATTATTATAGAATGAATTAGTATTTGGTTTTGTCTAATAACACGAGTTTGAGTTTATAACTCTTATATTGTATTTGGTTCAATTATAATTTAAAATTTGTAAATTTAATAAAAGAAATTTAAAATATTAGCATCTCGTTCGCCTTTACTCCTCCTATTTGTCGCTACTTAAGGCAAAAGCAGCCATAAAAAAAAAAGGGCTTTTTGATAAGAAAGTTCACGGATTTGTGAGAACCAAGCTTTTTAGTGAGGAAATTGAAGAGGTGGAAGACAATTAAATAAACCTTTTAATAAATATAATTTTATATTAATAAGCGAATGAAAAATGAATTAAGATAAAATGATGAAAATTTAAATTTAAAAACTAAATAAGAGTAATTTAAAATTAATAAAAATAACATAAAGAAATAAAGAAAATATTTTTTCACCCATTATTAATATGCATATTCACCATAATAATTAAAATGTCAAAATAATATTATAATAATATTTCTATTTATAAATATATTTAAAAATTTTAATATATAATAAAATTTTATCTTATGAATCATAAATTTAATATATAATGAGATTTCTCTCATAAATTATGAGAGAAGTATTTTATTTTTGTAAACTATATTTCAATATAAATTTTTTGTACTTTCATTATTTTGTAAAATAACACAAAAATTTTTATGATAGACGTTGAAATCTCTCTAGATAATGCTACATATAATTGTTCATATGAAAAAATATTTTGTGACAAATAACTTTAATGTTTACTATTATCTAACCTTATATTTTATTAATAGGTATGACATAGTAGAGATATATTGTAAATTATTTTCTTTAGTAGAGATATATTGTAAATTATTTTCTTTTAAATTAAAAAATATTCTTCATTTTCAGCTAGAGTGACACATATGCTTGGTAAGAATAGTTGCATTTATGGATATTACCTCGTGGTTATTTCAATGTATATGATATTTTCACAAAATTTTTTTTGCAAATCATTCATGTATCATTACATAAACCATTTGATGGATTTAAAATTAAATTATATCATCTTAATTTTTTAATATTTAAAAAATTAAAATAATAAAATAACATTAAATTAAAAATATAAACATTTCTATCTATTATTTTAGTTATTTCAAATAAGCACAAATTTTAAAGATTAAAATAATAAAATCTATAAAAAAATATTATCCATCTAATTAAAATTTATAACTTAAGATTATTTTTGTTAATTTAAAAAAGTTCTCTATCCTTTTATGTTCATTTTTTTAATTAGTCACTTTTATAGATAATATAATATAGATTGTAAATATCACAAATTTTAAAAGTTGAAATACAGAATGATAATATAGATTTTAAAATTGATAAATTTTAAAAATTAAAATAATAATTAATTTTATAAAAAATATTATTCATCCAATTAAAATTTATAACTTAAAATGATTATTATTAGAAAAAATTATATATTAAATCCTGAACTTTCAAGATTTTCACAAGTAAATCCTATTCTTTTTTTTTTAATTTTTAAATACATGAATTTTAAGATTCTTAGCAAATATAGCCTAGGACATGACATGGCAAATATGAAACATGAGTGTTGATGACGTGGCATCTAAAGCTAGGAAAATTTGATGATGTGGGTAAAAAGGCCAACTCATAAAAAAAACACATCATTTCAACCTTAGTGAATTTGTATGTTTAAAGAGAAGAAACAGTTGCATCATTGGCTGAAACACAAATTATCCGAGGGCTGAACACAACCATAGCTATCTTCTCCAAAAAGGCTTCGACGATAAGTTAAGTACGAGCCATCTGTTATCGTTGCTTGTAGGAGCTACAGAGCCGGCTTTGAGATTTAGGTAAATTTAAGATGATTATGTAACAATGAAGCTAAATACTAGTAATTTGAAAATTTTCAATATTTATGGTTTTTTTTCTTTATTAATGCACAGTTTTATAATGGGTGTTATGCATGGTATTATAATGGGTGTTTAAGTAATAATTATAAAAGGTTTGCGTTTCCACATGCAAAACCTTTATTTTTTTTCCATTTCCAGGCAATCTTTGCATGCATAAAACCAATACTAGGTAGCAACAAAGATATGCCTACATAGTATTGGCTTATGCATGTTGTTACATAGTATTGGTCATGCTTGTTCATTAAAGTGACCAAGAGCGCTGTTTTTCATTTTTTTAAATCCATAAATAATGAGTAGAGCTAAGGCAGAGAAGAAAATATTAAGGGAGAGGTTTAGCAAAGAGTAGAAAAAGAATTTAGGTTATTGCATTTTAGGATCAATGTTTCATCAAAACTATTATTCAATATGTTTTTGCTTTGCATTTGTGTTAGGAGTTTTGTTAATAACGAAACTAAAATAATAGTTTAGAAGATTCTGTTAATAAACTCAATTATTTAATTGTATATTCAGATGTTTTTAATGCTTATTGGCTATTAAGTATTCCTACCTTGTAAGGATTGTTTGATTATTCATATGATATAGTCTTAAAGAATGCGCAAGTATTTTTTTCCTCTATAATTACCATTAGTAGTGAGTACAAGGAACTTTTTTGTAGTTCTTAAGAACTTATTCCTAGACCAATTATGTAGCACTAGAACATCTCAGAAGAGTCTTTGAAATAAATAAAAATAGAATGTGTAACTAATAAAGATATTTGGATGGGAAAGGCAGAATTTGATGGCTGAAAATGTGCATGTCTTCAAACTTGGTTATGCTTAAATAAAGAGAATAGGTGAATGGGATATAAATATTGAAAGTAGCAAAAATGATTATCTATTGCACTTTGCTCGCTTAAAAAAAAAAAAAAAGAGCTAAAGGTTTAAGTAAAAAATCAACAAGAATGATTATGAAGGTTTTACAACAGTTCATGACCAACTCAGTCAACCCATTAGTGTTGTGTATAACTAAGTCCTTATTAATTCAAAAATTACTCCCTAATTTTTGTGTCTTTTAAGCTGCAACCAACAAAGGGCACCTTCAACAATATGCAAGCATCTTAGGTGAAGATAGCGATAAAATGAATTCACTAAAAATGGGAAGGAAGAGTCCTAATTCCATGTATTGCATATATGACCATGATCTATTGCATTACTTACGGTTGGATAGTGCAAGTTTGAATTTTAACTATAATCCTGGGGATGAAGAATCATTTCATATTAGTGATTAAGATATTGACACTTGAGCAATGATAATGAGGAATTTACACATGTAATGAACAACATAAGACAATCTCAGCATAGATGACAATGGTAATGAAGATGGAAATGAGCATGATGATCAATATCAAAGAGGTAGGAATGATAATATTATTCATGCTTAAAATGATGAGGGCAACTTTGTTTAGAAGTACAATGATATCGATGAAGAAATTATTACACCGTCAAGTAGTGATGAAGATGAATTTATAGTTAGAAAGAAGAAAAAAAAGTCTGAGATTGTTTATGACCCTTATTGTGATCAAGCAACATTGAAGTTTAAAATGGGTATGAGATTCCTTGATGCAAGCCAATGCAAAATGGCTGTGAGAAAGAATGCAGGTTTGAATGGTTATAATATAAGGTAGGTCAAAAGCACTAAAAAGTAGCTTGATGCATGTTGTGAAAGTGGTTGTAGGTGGAGATTATATGATATCCCATGAAGCCACTTTTATCGTGAAGACTTTGGTTGATGATCATAGTTGTTATAGGGTTTAAAGAAACTGGCAAGCTATAACTAAATTTCTTGTTCAAGAATATGTGTTGAACTTCAAGTTCAATCCATTATGGTCTGTGACAAAAATAGAAGTTCATATATTGAACAATTATGGTGTCATAATTAATGTGATGAAGCTTTATACAACAAGAACTATAACATAGGATGAGATTAAGGGGTTTCTAAAACAACAATATGCTAAATTAAGGTCCTATGTTTAAGAGCAAAAGAGGATTAATCCACAGGGGAGGTTTGAGCTACGAACAGAATTCAATAAGAAGGAGGACACTTGTGTATTCAAGAGAAAGTACATAGGATATGGCATTTTGAAATTGGGATTTTTTCGAAGTTACAGAAAGATTATTAGGTTTGATGGGACCTTTCTAAAAATGGTCACAAGAGGTGCACTTTTAAGAGTTATGGCTAAAGACTGTAAGAATCAAATGTGGCCCATAGTGTGGGCTATAGTAGAAGGAGAAAATAGCTATCGTGGGAGTAATTTTTTTACTATATTATTTAAAGAGTTTGGCATATGTGATGGTCTAGGATGGAGCTTCATAAGTGACCAACAGTTTGAAGTTATTTTTTATTTAATAGGTTTAATGTAATTATACATTTGTGAGACCTTTAATGGGTACATAATCACTATAAGAAAGAAGCCATTGATTGATATGCTTGACGCAATCAGGGAAAACTTAATGATGAGGATAAAGAAACAAGTGAGATTGTTGTCCAAAGTGAAGGATAAAATTTGCCCTAAAATCATAAAGAAATTGGAGTTGATTCAATATAACACTAGGTTTATTTCGTGAAACTAGTTGTGAGGAAAAAATTTCAATGAATAAGTTTGATCAACAGTTTACAATGGATCTAGTAGGACGAAGCTGCTCTTGTAGAGGGTGGATCTAACTGGCATCCCTTGTGTGCATGCATGTGCAACTATACATTACATGAAGAAGGATCCAATAGACTTCATTGATGAATTTTACTATGTTAGTAATTGTCTTTCCAGTCACAAAAGATTTGGACTTCCACCAAATAATGGCTCAAACATGTGGACTAAAGCAATGGGTCCACCTGTGGTCCCACCTCCTTTTAGGGTGCAACTAGGCTAGCCTAGAAAATTAAGGCGGAGAACTAAAGATGAAAAAGTTCAAAATTCTCAAAAATTACCTAGAATAGGTGCGAAGATGACATATCAAATATGTCTTCAAGCTAGACATAACTAGAGGACTTGTAAGGAAAAGGATAATCCAAACTTCAATAGACCCCAAAAAGTTTTGGTAATTTTTTCCACTATTATAATTATATGTTTATTATTTGCTGAAATATTCCAAATTAAAAGTTTTTTATTACATAATTTTTAAGGTAAGCAGGGAAGACCTAGGAAGAAAGAGGGAAAAACTACACAAGCAAGTTAGAATGTAACTAGGTCAAGAAGGAGAAATGCAAATGTTGTATCCGATTTTCAAATAGTGCTGATTAGCAATGAGTAATTGGAGGCAAGTAGAAGAGAAGGGAACAATCTCAAAACTTAGCATTTACAAAAGCACTTAGAGAGGATGGTTGCAAATGGAGGAATGTATTCCTAAGGGTTAGTGACGTTTTGGTACTTAATGAAGGAAATATATTGACTAGTTTATATAACATAGGAAATGTTTTGCAATCAATTTGACAGGTACAACAAAATCAAAATAGAAGATTTGTTCACAGTTCTACAACCATTGCTAAAACTGCAAGAGATTCTGTGGCAATCAACAATGCTCCTGAAAGTCAGCCCTTTTCTTCCCAATGTTCAGTTGTGTCAAATGCTCACCTTAGGCAGCAATGACAAATTATGAAGCTTAGTATAAGGGTTTAGTGTCATTTTATGTGCAATCAATTCAGTTGAGGACTTAAAATATTGGATTATTTTGGTTATTGACTGTTGTTAACATTTGAGAACAATATACTAGATTAAAATTGTTGTTTTGCAAGTCTCAACTTCCATCATTGTCATTTTGTAGTTTGGATATGAAATTTATTTATGTTTCCCGGGGTATTTGTTAATTTGCTGATGTTAAATGTCAAATATTAATATTATATTGGATAATTACAGAACTTGTATATGTTATTGCAGAAGTTTAAGAGCATTTAATCTATAATACATCATTCAATTTGTATAACTAATACAAATTCTCAATAAACAAATAACATCATTTAATTTCATTTGAAATTGAAATTACAAGTTGATCATATTAGGAGTAGGTCTGTTACATCATTTTATTCCATTCTCACATTACAAAATACAGGAACAACAGATAATATATTAAACAGTGACTAACAGATAAAGAGGTCTCTAATTATTGATATTGCTTTATACAATGCAAACCCATGACACAAAATTATTCCAAACTGATAAAGCCTTAAACGCTTCACCTGGAAATTTTTTGGTTGCCTCAGCTGCTTCCAATTTCAATCTCAGTTCACAAATTTCATTGCAACAACAATTTTGCTATTTTTGTTTCAAACGCCTGATCTCGTTCTTCATTCTATTCAACAGATACACTATGTAAGCATTGCTCCTCTCCTCATGCCATTGAAAATAATCACAATGGTATATCCTATATTGACTTCAATTAAATTCATAACAATTCACAACAATAACTATAACGCAAAGGATCAAGAAAAAGAAAAGATAGTATGTTTTGTAAGAGAATATGGTATGCAGATAAAATCAATAGATGTGTAGCCTCTATAATTTCTGATGATGCTTGAATTAAAGCACTTCCTTTGTCAAATTCAGGCGTGTATCACAGTCTTTTGGGAACGACCTATCTCATTAACTGACCACCGCCAACTAGTAGGCCTATGGCCTGTTAGATTGTGTCAGTGCATCAAGCGAAATAGTGTTATATGATGCATTCAGCATGTCATGAATATGAGAAGATGTAATGCTTGATGAATTAAGATGACTCAAGTTTTATTTCCGCTAATAAAGTATTATTCTAATTATTTCTACACGTTCACATATAATTCGGTTAATTGTGATAAGAAGAACACTATGAGATCCATCCATGATTACAGCAATAGCTAGTCCAACTAAAATTTCCAAACTAGCATACTGGTCACTTAAGAATGTCTCACTTGGATTAAGAACAGCTTTCAAACCCGATTGTGACATTTCAAATAATCCTAGTTGAAACCAAGAGGTAATTCTATCATCAATGAAGTCCAAAAGAGTCATTTATTACATCAGATTCAAGAACCAACCAAACTGAAATCAATGATTATGAACACCAATCTATCAATTGTTTCCAAAAAATAATCACAAAGGCTATAAGAAATACAAAATAAATTTCCAGTTCTAGAACAATATCAGAGCATGCAAAATATGTCAACTGCTTGATCAAAAGTTCAGTAAAAGTAATTTCCAGACCATTCTAGAAAATAAACACAACACATAGAAAAAAGCCTTAATTCAAATTTGGATTACAACAGATACTATAAAAAGGTATATATTCTCAAAGAATGTAATCAATGGGTCATTAGAGTGTCTTGAGTACCCAGGTATTGTAAACCTAATTAAGAAGCATGCAAGTTTTCAGGATAATAATAAATATACTCACACAGAAATCTGTGAGTGGAAAAAAGAATTAAAAGCAATTTAAATTTCAAGTTCACCATCGAAAATGGCTCTACTTTTCATTATACTTCATCTATATCCCAATTTCATGTGTTTAATATCCCCTTTGGTCCTATTGACATAAAGATGTTATTTCTAGTCTCTCTCGTTCTATTTCTATATCTATGAAAAGATTTAAAATCATCACAAACATCCCTTTTTCTTTAACTAGTCTCAACAGAGAATCATGAAATGAGCTCTAAATCTATTTCAGCACCAGAAAAATGTCATCTCAACATAAGATAGACTTGATAAGCATGCCTCTAAAACCATAGAAGAAATAGATGCATATTCACCAACTGCCATGTTTAGTTAAAGCTTATGTAAATATAGATTTTGCCAAATAACGTAGCCAAGTCCTACCACATTAGAGAATTCAAAGGTCACTTAAAGATGTCTGTGAAAAACTATGGAATTTCTTTAGGACTGATAAAATCGGAAAAAGAAAAAAGAAAAAGAACATCGCAACTTGATTTCACTCCAAATTAATCAACTTTGATACAAGAATGGCATGCCCCTGCTAGATCAGTTGATGTTAATAAATCAGGAAATTTGATTCAAATGCATTCCAAATGGCTGAAATTTGATTCATCGTTGCTCAACTGCATTCCAAATGGCTGGGCCATTATTTGAATACTCCTAAACTAGAATTTCATTAACCTGCCTAACTTGGGGAGGATAATTAAGGCTTGCTGCTTATCAACATTTTTAATACTCAACAAATCGAGTTTACCATCGAAAATCAAAGAGAAAAAATTTGAAGTAAGAAACCATTTAAATGAACTGATATATTTCGAATCCGCCTTTCCTATAGGTTTTCCAGCCCGGAACGGAATAGAAACTCGCGGAAGCAGTCTATCCTTCGAACCGATTGAAGCTCCTGTGCAGAAATGGAGCCAGAAAAGATGAACTCCCAACTAAGCTTGTCATTCCACACCTGGGTTTGGTATCCGAAGAATGCAGCAAGCTATCTCTCACCCCTTACTGGGAATTGAAGCTTCAAGGCATCGACCGCATCAACTAATCCATTTCTAGTGCTTGGCGAGCCTCCACTGCAAGGCAATCTCTTTAATTTCCTTTAGCTGGGCATCTCATTAATTCACCATGAAATATCAGGAGGCAATGTTAAACGGCTGTGTTTTGGCTAAAATGCTGTCGTTTTTTATGACTTGGCCTTTTTTATCCACATCATCAATTTTTCTTTGCTTCGGATGCCACATCATCTAACACTTCTAGTTCGAATTTGCCATGCCATGTCTCAAGACTATATTTATTAAGAATCTTAAAATTCATGCATTTAAAAATTAAAAAAAGTATAAATTTTATTTTGCGAAAATCCTGAAAAAGTTCAGGATTTAATATGCAATTTTCCCTTATCATTAATTAAAAATTTTTATACTCTTTTATGCCTAAAAAAATTTTCTCTAATTATCTACTTTTATATATATAGGATAGATTAAATTATATTTATCTTAATTTTTAATACATAAACAAATAAAATAGCATTAATTAAAAATATAAATATTTGTATTCATTATTTTAGCTATTTTAAATAATCATAAATTTTGAAGATTAAAAGTAATAGTTGATTCTACAAAAAATATTATTCATCTAATTAAAATCTATAATTTAATATGTCAATTTTAAAATTTTTTTATATTCTTTTATGTCTAAAATATTTTTTCTAATTAGTCATTTTTATATATAATATATCATAGATTGTAAATATCACAAATTTCAGATATTGGGATATAACATAGATTTCAATTTTTATAAATTTAAAAAATTAAAATAATAATTAATTGTATAAATAAATATTATTCATCCAATTGAAATTTATAACTTAAAGTTATTATTGTTAATTTAAAAAAGTTTTATACCTTTTATGTCCAAAAAAATTTCTTAATTAATCACTTTTATTATATATATAGATATAGATTTCTCATTTTCTATTAAATATGATTTTTCTTTTTCCTTATCCCATACTATATTCTTTAATGAATTATAATTGTAAAACTCTAGAGAGAAATATTAGCAATGGTTATCATCAATTTTTTTAGATATCTTTTAATTGATACACCTCACTTATTAACTTTTATATATAAAAAAAAAAAACCTGCAATCTAAGATAATATATAACTTTTGATTTTTTTATCAAAATAATTTTGCATTACGACTATAATACCCTTCGTTCTCTATACAATGAGAACAAGAAGGTAATTCGGAATGGTGCAAGGATTTTGTTTAATATTTTTATGTTATTTACTTGCGAATTTTAGAATATATTTTATATATTTAACTAATTTGAATAGATTTTGTATTTCGTCATTAATTTTGAAGATATAATTAATATAATTTTATTAATTAGTCTTGGTATTTGAATTTCTTAGTGTAATTTTAACTTTTTAAGATTTTATCTTATTATAAATAAATTTATTTTAATAATAAAATTCAAATATTGTATAATTATTTTAAATGATAATTAATGATAAAAATATTTTTAATAAAATTTAATATATATATAATTATAACAACTTTATTATGCATTCTTATATGTAAAAATAATATATGCGTGCAATGTATCTATGCAAGAAAAAAATATAAATTATTATAATAAATATTAAATAGTTATACCTTGTCAACATATTGAATGATTGTTCCTCTTATTTTTAAAAATTTAAATAGATAAATAAATAATTTTTTATAAAAATTCAAATATATACAAAAATTATTATTATAAATAATTAATATCAATAAATATAAATATTTACTTAAAATTAATTAATTAACATAAATTAATTGAATATTATAAAAATTTTTAGCACTAAGAAATTTATACAAAAAGATAAATAATAAAATTTTAGAGTTAATACCATATATCTTTTTGTGGTTAAAAATTTATAAATTATAAACACTTCTAGTTTCTCATCACTTGAGTGCCGAAGTGACATATCGATTTTCTGTTTAAAATTTTTACTTTTAAATTTTAAATTTTTTTATTTAGAGGCAGCTTAAAATTTTTACTCTTAATTTTTTTTAATTTTTATTCAGAATATCTTGACTTATTAATTATAATTTTTACTTTTAAAATTTTTTAATTTCCTATTTGAAAACAGCTTAAAATTTTTATTTCTTAAGTTTTCTAATTTTTTGTTTAGAATATTTTAGTTTCTTGATTAGAATTTTTGCTTTTTAGGTTGTCTAATTTCCTATTTTGAAATAGTTTAGAATTTTTATTTTTTTAAGTTTTTCTTATTTTCTATTCATAATATTTTTTTATATGATATTGATTTCCTATTTAGAATATTACTTTTTAAAATTTTTATTTTATTTTCTTTTTTTATTATGGTAATTGAGTTTTCAAATTTTCTATTTAGAAATATTTTTAATATGATAATTTTCTATAATATAATATAAAATAACGAAAGATATTTGTATTATATATAATTATTTGATAAATGATTAACAATAGTTTCAAACCAACTATGAGACTGAAATGAAGTAATTTTTGATAATTTGTTAAATTTTCTTTTGCCTTATATACTTAAAATTTTGAATAATCGATGAAATTACTTTAAATCTTGGTTTCCTTTTTAAAATTTTTACTTCTAAAGTTTCTCTAACTTTTTATTTAGAAGTAATTTAAAATTTTTACTCCTTTGGTCTTTTTAACTTCTTATGTCTTTTTAACTTATTGTTTAGAATATCTTGACTTGTTTATAATTTTTACTTTTTATATTTTTCTAATTTTTTATTTAGGAGTAATTTATTTCTTAGTTTTTTTCTAATATCTGTTCATAATATTTTAATTTATTGGTTAGAATTTTTACTTTTCAAGTTTTCTAAATTAAGAAGCAGTTTAGAATTTTTATTTTTTTTAGATTTTTCTAATTTTTTATTTATAATATTTTGTATATAATCTTAATCTTCTGTTTAGAATTTTTATTTTTTAGATATTTTTTGTTTTCAATTAAATTTTTAATCATGACAATCTAGTTTTCTATTTTTTATTTAAACATATTTTTTTAATATAATAGTTCTATATAATATAATGTAAATAACGATATATGTCTATATTATATATAATTATTTGACAAATAACAACCAATGATTTGAAACTAAATTTGATACTGAAATTAATAATATATATTGATATGTTGATTTAATTACTAATCTAATTTTAAAAATATTAATTTTTTATTAATAGTATAAGTACATGTACAAATTAGGAATATGACAGTCTTATTCACAAAAACATAACATGTTTGTAAAAAATAATTTTAAGAATATCATAATGACTAATTACATACTCTTTCTATTATTTAATGCTTGTCATTTAAAAAGAATAATTTTATTTCTTATTATATGACATTTTACAATTATTCATAAATATTAATTAATTTTTTCAACTCCACCTTTTCCTTTTTTCTGCAATAATTATTTCTTTTTAGAATATACAATAATTAGTTAAAATAATTAATTAAAGATAATATATTATTTTATTTATATAATAACACTTATTAAATACATATATTAATTTGTGCAAAAACTTTAAACAACATACATTAATACCATATATTGTGTCCCATCTCATTACACCCTTTAAAATTTATTTATTAGTTATTATCAAATCTTTATCCTATTGCAAAAGAAGAGACAGATTCGTAAACTTAATATGACAATGGCTGAAATTTTTTTCGCTGTTGGCTTCTCATCGTCGGTGGTATGTTCATGTAACACCGCCGTTATCATTGTCATCGTCTTACCATCTCATTAAGTGAAATCGAATCCAAATTGACAACCTGCAAAATAATTTATAAATAAAAAAATAAAAAAATAAAATTTTAAATAAAAAAAATAATATTTAAATTAATTTCATTAATTTTTTTTTTAAAATGGCCAGAATATAAAGATTAGTAGCAGTATAATATATTATTGATAATTATTTTGTTCAAGCTTTTTCATAAAATTATATCATATAAAATTAAAGTAAAATTAAAGATATAGATAAGAAACAATCCTCTGTTACAATCTTTTATATATATATATATATATATATATATATATATATATATATATATATATGTTAATAATTTATTAATTTTATTATTAATTATAAAAATATTTAATATTATTTATGTAATTGATCATCAAAATTCATCATTCAAATTTAACAAATTTTTATCTTAAAATTATATCTCATAAGATTAAAATTATGAATAAATAGATAATCTTTTATTATTTATTACAACTATTTCCACGTATAATTACAGATTTTAAAATTTTTATTCTATTATTTTGACTTAATAATAATTTGTTATAAAAATAATAATTAAATATTTAACTAATCAACTAATTATATATATATATATATATATAATTTTCAATTAGTTATTAATTTTATTTTTAATTATAAAATGCTAAATATTATTTATTTTATTAATCATCATAAATTGTTTTATTTAAATTTAATAAAATTTATCTTAAAATTATATTACATAAGATTAAAAGTTAAAAGTAATAAACAATTATTTGTTATACTTATTTTCTTATATAATTACATATTTGCAAAAAATATTTTATTTACTTGATAATATTTTTATAAAATAATAATTAATTAATTAATAATTATTTAATAAAATAAAATATTTAATTTATTTAAAATTTTTTATTATTTTTACACTGCACAAAGCACAACTTCATAATTAACTAACTAATTTAATTTTAAAAATATTTTTATTAATAACATAAATATATACACTAATTAGGAATATGACAAGTGATTCACACAAATGTGATAAGTTTGGTGAATTTAACAGTAATATATTAATAATACGTGAAATAACATTAACACATAAATTCCATATACAACATTTATTTTTAATTATGATATAATTTAATAATAAATTATTAATTATAATATTATAATATAATGATGAAAAGAAGAGCGTAGTCTCTACACTATGACATATCGTGTCCTGTATCATTACGCGAGAAATTATTTATTAATTATTATCGAATCTTTGTCTTATTATAACCAAAACGTCCTTTAAATTTTTCCAGACCGCCATACGCATCAGACACGCACCAAAAATAGAGAGATTTGTAGACCTAACATGACAGTAACCGGAGCAGTTTTTCCCGCTGCCGGCTTATCACCGTCGGTGGTACGTTCTTGTGTAACACCGCCTCTATCATCGTCATCGTCTTCACCATCCCGTAAAGCGAAACCGAATCCGAGTCGGCGACCTGCAGTTTCAAAGGAGCTGTTGTCAACAACAACAACGGCGCCGAAGACGAGAAATATTGCAGATGATAATGGAAGTTTGAAGACGACGTGGTTTGAAGAAGAAGGGGCTAAAAATAAAAATCTGTATTTATATCTTTGGGAACTAGCGGAAGAGGAAATGAAACGTAGAAAGAGCTTAAATGATTACTTTGAGGACTCGAAGGATTTGATCAGATCTGACGGTGGTGGTGGTCCGCCTCGGTGGTTCTCTCCGTTGGAGTGTGGGTCTCAAATGGTCAACTCTCCTCTCCTCCTGTATTTGCCCGGCAAGTCGTTTTTTTTTTTTATTGGTAGTTGTCTGGCGTTATCTTTTAATTTAATGCTTTTAGCTCTTATCTTTTTAACATGTAATCATATCCTTTTTTATAATATGGTATTGGAGAATTGAGTGGCAAATAGATTTGATGATAGCTGGGAAAGAAAATTGGTAATCAGTAACTATAAAGTATAGTAGTAGTAGAAAGTTTAATGATGAGTCTTTTTGCTGGGTTAAGTTGGCCTTGGCTTTAGCGTTATATTATTGGTTGCAATTGAGGACGGGACCCTAGTTGACGTCTTTGTAGTCGCCATCCATTTTTCAGATAAGAAAATCTAGATGGATATAGGGTGCACTCTCCAAATGGAGAAAATTTACTATGGATGAACTGACGTGTGAATTGATTTAAAAATTCTTTAAGCTGAAAAGAATTTAATCTCACTTGATAAATTGCACATATATTGGCTGGAGATACCGTAAATATCCCCCCCCAAAGCAAGAGGGAAAAGAAAATTATTCTTCTTGACTTTTTTTTTGTTTTTTTACTCCATTTGTTTTTGTTCGATAATTGGATGTCTAGTCGACCCTAATGCACTCTTGAATGCCTGTTCAATTATTTAACTTTTGATATTCCATCCTCTTTAAGAATTTTCAATATATGCAAAAGGAATGTTGGCTTGACTTATTTGGATGCCCAAAAAAATCTTGTTTGGTGTACCAACTAGTGCTCATGCTTTGGTTTTAGAGGGCTGATAAAATGACATTACAATGTTCTTTTCTGGTTTTAAATGTTTCTTTTTTTTAAAAAAAAAAAAATTAAGCTTCAATTGGTTTGGACCCATTTCTTTAGTTTCGAGTTTTCACGATTTATTTTTTATGTTTTTTACATGGAAGAACTATCTTTAATTTTATTTGAAATTTTTAGTTATTTATTTAGTCAATAATAATAATAATAATAATTATTATTATTACTTTGGGGAGATGTAATAATTATATTGTTTGACATATTGGATTTATTGAATAATTTCCTCACATTGGAAGGAAAAAGAAATCCATGAACTAAGTCATAGGGGTGAGCAAATTTCAGTTTTAATTGAAAAAAATCAACCAAACTGCATTAATCGATTTTTTGGTCTGGTTTTTTTGTGAGTTCAGCTTGGTTTTAATTTTTTTTTTTTAAAGATTCAGTTATTTTAGTTTGATTTTGTTTTTATGATTTAGTAAGGAAACCAAATTGACCCAATTACACTATAATTAAACCAAACCAAATTTATCAGAACTTATTTGAAAATTTATTATTTATGTTAAAAACATAATAAAACTTATTATTTATATCTAGAAATTTGAAAATCATATTTTAAATAAAATAAAATCAATTCAGTTTGGTTTTGTTCAATATTTTTTTTTTGAAAATTTAATATTTGATTTTTTAGTTTTTTTTTGAAGGAATTTGATTTTTTTTTATAGTTCAAATAAGTTTAAAATCCAATCGACCGCTTGCTCAATCTTAAGAAATAAGCTAAAAGAAAGAAAAAAAAAAAAGGCAAAAGAATTATATTTATGAGTAAAAATTAATTTCTCATTAAAATTCTTTTTCTAGTATTTCCATTTAAAGTACAATCTCATTTTTTAAAATTAAATTTTCTAAATTTTGCAGTTATGCTCTCTGGAAAAATTAAAATTTATAAGTTACCTTTTGAGATAAAAAAGCGAACCCAATAGACACTTGTTTATTTATCGGTCTGCCTATCTTCTTCATTTTTTTTAAACTATCATTAGGATTATATCTTTGTTTTTGAGTCAAATAACCTGTTATTTCCACAATTTTCTTGTTTTTTAATTGATTGAGAGGAGGGAATGATATATCAGGATTTAAATTTTACTTGAACTTTGCATCAATCCAGCAGCATTTATTTTCTGCATGGTAATCAATTACCACAAAAAGAGGTTTTTTTACCTTTTTTTATTATATAAATTTCTTTTAGTCACTCACCTTAAACTTTCTAATTTTCAATTCATTTGCCTTTCATTTCCTAGATTAATATTGTTATTAAAGACTCTATTTGTGCAGGGATTGATGGTGTTGGGCTAGGACTTGTCAGGCAACATTATAGTCTTGCAAAGTGAGTATCCACTCATCTGCTTTGTGTACAACAATGACGAGTAATGATATATATTATTATATAATATTCATCTAATTTAGGTGAATCTTCTAAACCGATATATATGATATAGTAGAGTGTTCTCTAATGGATGATTGCATACTCTGTCTAGTATTTAATGGATATGCTGTCTAATATTTGATTTTTTTTTTTTAACTAGGATTTTTGACATGTGGTGCTTGCATATCCCAGTTAGGGATAGAACATCATTTACAGGTTCTTTACAATCTCTATTCCTCCTTTACTCTCTCAAAATAGAAATTTTTTAATGAATATTAGATGTGATAGAGATGGTGTATTTAGGTATGCAGTTTTCTTTTCCCAATTTTTATGGTTCAGGCTTAGTAAAGCTGATTGAAAGAACAGTTAGATCAGAGAATTATCAGTCACCTCATAGACCAATATATCTTGTGGGGGAATCTCTTGGAGCATGCCTTGCACTAGCTGTTGCAGCTCTCAATCCTGATATTGATCTTGTACTTATTTTGGCTAATCCAGGTGATAGTTTACTTCCTTTTTAATCATTGGAGGAGTTTAGAAAATCAGTTCACTACATTTATGAAGATAATTTATAAAACATGTATTAACTAGTGAAGTGACCAATTTGATTATATAGAAATCGTTAATTTCTTACTGGGTAGTTTGAGGGTCCACAGTTTATATTGATCAGTGCCTTGAAAAATAGATGAATATAGCAGGCTTCCACATCTGGACGGTTAGTTCTTTGTAAACCAAAGTGCTAGGTACATTTTATTGCTTAGGTTCTTTTTATTTAAATGGAAAATGCTGAGATTCATTCAACATTAACACAAGTCTTAGTTGATGTTGTTTATTTGTGATACTTTATTCATTTCATTTGATATTAATTGTTCTTTGATAGGAACTTCCTTTAAGAAGTCACAGCTTGCAACTCTAATGCCTTTATTGGGACTCATACCTGATGAACTTCACTATGGTCTTCCCTATATGCTGAGTCTGATGACAGGTTTTTCTTTCTTGTTGATCTAAGCTGCATTTTTTGGCTTTATGGCTTGAGATATATATAGTTTGTTCTGCATGGAAATGACAATATATGAACTTTTTTTGGGTCAAGTATGCACCACCTATAACGTGTTAGCTTTAGTTAACGGATAATATTGACGTGCACCTTGAGATTTGCAAGAGTATAACATTTCAAATTTATTTTGATCAGTTTATAGTGTATTTTGGTTAGGCTTTGGAACCATATTTTAACTTATTAGCATAATAAGTTTGGGGTTGCCTGTTAAACATCTGTTAGTTATTTCTCAAATCGATTCAACTGTAAAATAAAATATCATAAAATGTTTATCTATTTAATAGTTGCTCTAAAATGAATTGCCCATAGATAAATTTACTTTTGATATTAGTGAGAATTTTTGGATTAATTTCAATTTTTTGAAATGCTAGACTTTTGGCTTAATGGGCTCGAAGTGAGGTTTATTAAAGAAAGATCATCTCTTTTTAACTTTTCTTAGTGGGGTTAAATGTCAACCATGTGTCCTCTTGGACGCTTGTCACTTTTCTATTTATTGTTTAATTGAATAAAGTTTTGGACAATAAATTCCCTCTTATACTTCAATTTGAGACTTTTGGTTCTCAATCTGTCTTAATATATTATTTATCCTCTCACTTACTCCTTCATATCAATTAAATCTTTTCATATTATATCCCTGCAGTATGTATGTTTTCTTGTTGATATTTCCTGATATATTCTTCTAGTACCTTGACATGTTGCTTGATATATTTCTTAACAAAAAAAGACACACACACAGATTTTGAATGAATAATTGGATGCCAAAAAGCTATGAGCTCTCCCTTCTATATATAGATCATATACAATTAACTAAAATCTCACAATTACAACACTAATTCTTCCCTATTTATAATAGTAAAATTATCCCTCAAAAGTCTATCAAATTTCACAATTATAACACTAATTCTTCATTATTTACAATAGTGACGTTATCCTTTAATTGCTGCTATTATCTCTAATTACAATAGGAGAATAATATATTTATAGTTGTCATTATTACTTAATTATAAGAGATAAATATTTTACAAGATATCATTGACACCCCCTCTCAAATTGATACTGGTGAGTCTAGTAGTATCAATTTGTTTACAAAACATTGATAGCAGGCACGAGTGAGAGACTTTGTGAGAATATCTACAATTTGACGATTTGTAGAGATATGTGGAAGAATAATAAAACCGTTGTCAAAAGCTTCACGAATTGAGTGACAATCTACCTCAATGTTCTTGGTTCGGTCATGAAATATGGGATTTGCTAAAATCTGAATAGCACTTGTATTGTCAGCATGGAGATGAGTAGGACTAGATTAATTCAAAGAGTAAGTCACGTAGCCAAGTAATTTCTGAACAATCAGAGGACATAGCGTGATATTTAGTCTCAGTGGAGGATTCTGATAATCGTTCTTGTTTTTTACATTTCCAAAAAATTAAAGCATCACCCAAATATACACACCAACCCGTAGTAGAGTGTTGTGTATCGGGACATCCAACCCAATCTGCATTACTGTAAACAATGAGATGAAGAGATGTACTAGATGGGAAAAAGAACCCGCAAGTAGGAGTACCAAGAAGGCAGCGAATGATGCGTTTAATTGCTACTATATTTAAATGGCGTGGTGAAGCCATAAATTGACTTACTAAATTGACTGCAAATGATATATCCAGTCGACTAATAGTCATATAAACAAGACTTCCATCTAGTCGTCGATATAATGTTGAATCTTGGATGGGATCATCTTCATTTTGCCTATATTTGACATTAACTTCCATAGGTGTATTGATAAGAGTAGAATCTTATAAGCTTGCCAAGTGAATGATGTCGCGAAGATACTTTTGTTGGTTTACAAAGATTCCTTTGCTACTTCTGTGAATTTCAAGCCCTAAAAAATAAACAAGAGATCCAAGATCTTTCATGTGAAATGAAGCATGTATAGAGGCTTTAAGCCGCTGAATCTTACCAATGTCAGTGCCAATAATAATAATATCATCCACATAGAGAAGTAAGATAATAATACCTAGTGAAATTTTTTGCAAAAATAAAGGGGGTTCATACTGGCTTTGCACAAAGGAGAAGTGAATAAGTGTTTGTCGAAATTTCTTAAACCAAGCACGAGGGGCTTGTCTGAGCCCATATAATGAACGTTTCAAGTGACAAACATTTGCAATATTAGAAGTTTTCAATCCCAGAAGAGACCTCATGTAAATGTCTTCTTGGAGATCCCTATGAAGAAAAACATTTTTGACATCCATCTAGTGGATGGGCCAATCTTTAGAAGCTGCAATAGCCAAAATGATATGAACAATAGTCATTTTTGCAACTGGAGCAAAAGTTTCCTAATAATCTATCCCATATTCTTGATTATTGCTAAGAGCTATTAGTCGAGCCTTATATTGATCCATAAGATTTTAGTTTGATAGAAAACACTCATTTACACCTAATGGGAGTGATAAAGGATGGACAAGGTACTATATCCCAAGTATTGTTTGTTGGAAGGCATCAAGTTCCTCCTGCATAGCTTGTTTCCAGCAATCATGCTTTATAGCTTGTGAGTAAAAAGTAGGTATAGTAGCAGAGGATAGTGTTGCAACTAAAGATGTATGATTACCAAATCTCTTTAGAGAATAGCCATACCTGTCAGGAGGTCAAGAGATTTGAGTAGAACATCGAACTGTTAGAATGGTGATGTTAGTTACTGGTGCCAGAGGGGACTCATGTGGAGGGCCATTAGGATGGTTCTCATTCTTGCTTTGTCTTGCATACACAATGTCAGGCGTAAATCGTGTGATAGAATCCTGAGAAACAATGTTAGAAGAATTGACCTCATCCGCAAAGGTAGGAAGAATAGAATGAGAAGGAAAGTGTGAGCTAGCATCATGGAAGAAAAAGAAATATTGTTGGTCAAGAAAGATGACATTACGAGAAATATGAAGCCGTTAAATGGTGGGATCATAACATAGATAACCTTTTTAATGTGGGTCATAACCAAGAACAACACATCTCACAAATTGAGCAGAGAGCTTAGTTCTTTTATGAGGTAAAAGAAGAACAAAATAGATACATCCAAAAGGATGTAAATGAGTATGCTCAGATTGTTGGTTATGGAGACGAAAATATGGTATTTGATGGTTAATAGTAGGGAATGAAAGTCTATTTATCAGATGTACTACTGTAGATAGAGCCTCAACCCAAAAATGTGATGGAATAGAAGATTCAATAAATAAAGAATGCATCACATCAAGAAGGTGATGACTTTTTCTCTTGGCCACTCCATTCAGTTGGGATGTATACAAACAACTTCGTTGAAAAATAATTCTTTTCTATTAAAAAAATCTTAAAATTTTTGAGACATATATTCCCCCACAGAATCAGATCAAAAGATTTTGATAACTTGAGAAAATTGATTCTCAATCAACGCTAAGAATTTTTTAAAGACATTAAAAACTTAAGATTTGCGTCGCAAAAATATATCCAAACAAAGCGACTATGATCATCAATGAAAATCACAAAATACTTATAATGAGCATGAAATATGATTGGTGAAATCCCCCCATACATCATTGTGCACCAAATCAAAACAATGAGATGAATGATTATGATGAGATGGAAAAGAAAGTGTTTTGCTTTTAGCCATTTTGCAACTAGAACAATCAACAGTGACATCTTTAGCTGTAAAAGGAATTTTATTGCCTAACACCCCAGATTTTAACATTGATAGAAGAGTTCGATCATTTGAATGACCTAATTTTAAACGTTATAATTTGCAATCATGCTGAACAAAATTACAAAATAAGTAAATCACACTTATTGACTTAGTTGGTGCATTAAGATAAAGAGGAAAGAGTCTGCCCCATTTAGGTCCCTCCGCTATTGTCTTCCCTGACACTAGCTCCTGCACAACACAACCAGAAGGAGAAAAAATAACTTGACAATTATTTTCTACCATTTGTCCAACAGAAAGAAGATGAACAAATAATTCAGGAGAAATAAAAACATTTTGCAGTGATGGAGAGGAAGAAATATCACCAACAGAAGTGATGGGAAGGTGATCTCCATTGGCAGTCTCAATTTGCAAGTTGCCATCATATTTTTTTAACATTAATAAGAATATTAGATGAAGGAGTCATGTGGTTTGAAGCTGCCGAATCAAAAAGTTATAATTTAGAAAGTGAAGTATTTTTACCAATAAGTCCAAAGGCAGAAAGAGCCGATACGATCATCTGTTGAACATGCTCTTGAGTAAGAGAGGGGACTACTCGCTAAGAGGAAGAAGTGGTAACCACAACAAAAGAATCATTGATAATATTGATAGTAGAAGTGTGAAAGGCACGAGGATTGCGACTCTGGGGACGCTTTCGACATTCTGAGATAATGTGTCATTTAACTTTGCAATAGTTGCAAAATTTTTTAGGACATTAATTGGTAATATCACCGAATGCCTTACAACTATAACATTGAGTATTGCATAGATTGCGAACACATTGTTTATTTTGAGCAACATAGGCAACATTTAGTACATTAACAGAACTTCCTTTTTGTTCCAAAGTGACTTGAGTCAAAAGACGTTGCTCTTCCCTAATAAGTTCATTCAAATAGTCTTTTAGAGATAGATGAGGAATCCGGTGCAATCAATTTGAACGCACAGGTTCAACTCAGGTCAAAGTTTCATCAATAATTGATCCCTTCAACTAGCCTGATGAACAGTTTGAACATTTTTTAAAGAGCCAGCAGGAATAGAAGCATACACAATATTTGTGTATTCTGTCCATAACATGATAAACCCAATATAATACTCCTGAATAAGCATATTTCCTTGAGTGTAAATTGAAATGTCGTACTCCAATTGAAAACTTTGGCTGAGCTTTTCTAATTATAAATTTTCTTATAGCTTTGGTCGTTTGATACGATCGCAAATTGACAGTAATAACCGGTTCCATAATTTGCAATAATCGACTCTTAATTCGAGCATATTTGGTGTCCCAATCAACAGCTTTGGTGGGAAATAGATTTAGAGTTGGTTCCATCAATGTGTCCCCATAGTTCCTTCCCTTGAACATACATTTGAAACTGAAATTCTCATGCAATATAATTCTTACCAAAGAACTTAACACAAGTTATTTCTATTTTCTTTATGAATAAAATTCTGAAAGAAATTTCCAAAAAAATAGCCCAAAGGTTCAAACCAAGAAGCTACCACTCCTTTTCAAAAATTAAAAAAAGAAAAACTCATAATTTCACCAAACAAAAAGTGACTTCGATACCATAACAAAGAAAGACATACACAGATTTTGAATGAATAATTGGATGACCAAAAACTATAAGCTCTTCCTTTTATATATAGATCATACACACAGTCAACTAAAATCACACAATTACATCACTAATTTCTTTCTATTTACAGTAGTAAAATTATCCCTCAAAAGTCAACGAAATCTCACAATTAAATCACTAATTCTTTCTTATTTACAGCAACAACATTATCCCTTAATTACTGCTATAATGCCCTAATTACAATAGGAGAATAATACATTCATAGTTGTCATTATCCCTTAATTATAGGAGATAAATATTCGACAAGATATCATTCACATTTCTTATGTAAGTTAATTTGCGAATATTCTTTGCTATGGATGTTTAGTGTTCTATCTTATTTACACTTGTCATTTGACATTTAAGTTCACTAGTATTGTCCACTTTTCCTCTGAGGCATTTCCTCTTTAAATTATCCTTAGCATTGTTTGGTATTTAACGCTATCTCTCTCTAATTACTCAAAGAACCTTACATCTACATTTTGGTGACTTCATTAGGGAGGACTTATTGTGTGAAGTAATACCTTTCTTAGAAAAAAAAAAAAAAAAAGAGCAAAAACTAATTTTATTCAAGGAACAAACTTGACACATTGTCACATCAATAGATCAAATACAGAGGCATCAAAACACTGAAGTAAACACTGAGCTATTGAAATTCTTATTTCTAAGTGAACTTTCAATTCCCACATATGACATAATGACTATTGTTGCACCTAAGTGCCTAGCTTAGATGCACAATGAGTGAAATGAAACTTGGTTGAAGTGCACCATGATGCTACATTGTTTCATCTTAACATCATATAAGACAATATCCATGTATTCATTTGATTTATGTCTTCTCAGCTAGCTTATAACTGGAGGATTATGCATTAATCTCTTGCTAATATCCGGAGGTTTATCATGTGGCAGAACAGACTCATTTCATCTGACTTCTCAGCTAGCTTATAGTTAGGTTGGGGGGGGATCATTCAATACCTTAGTGCTTGATCCATGATCCTTAGTGCTTGATCCATGATCCTTCACTAGCTAATAACTGGAGGGTCATTCATTATTCTTTTGCCAATATCTTGTCGTTTGTCATGTGGGAGCACATAACCAACTAATTTATGCTCCTTGTCTTGCAAATAATTGGAAGGTCATTCATTAAACTTTTGCTAATACTTTGGTGCTTATCATGTAGGAGCACATGCTCAACTAATATACAATTCCTCAACCAAGTCAAAACACTAGTCGTTGGCATTGAACATCACGTAATAAATTTCCCATTCCTCAAACAGCTTACAGCTAAATGAAGCCAACTTATTAGTCTCCTTAGAAGACTAAAATATTCAAACTTCTAAAAGTCATTGATGTATACTCTCCTGTATTGCCAAGTAGTGAAATCATTTCTTTAGTACTTAATGGAAATGCTTATGGACAAACTTCCTGATTTTTTTCCCTGCTTAATAAGGTGACAGAACAAACTTTTCATGCTGCAATTGAACATTCAGTTCCTATTGAACTTGTAATCATTGTAATGTATTAGAAACACAGAAAACTTCTCTTGAGATTTGTGTGGAGCAATCGAGGTTTGAAATAGCAAGCCTTTATCAGAAGTTAGGCTTTAATATTGATGAGCTCGACTTGGATATTCAATTTAAAATTTTGATTTCTTTCATAAATTCATGGATTGTGCTACTACTGCTGTGAAATTAGATCTAATAATATTTTGCTGTGATGGGAGTTTAATATTTTGCTGTGATGGAGTTTTTCATATCCTCATTGAATGTCACCATGCAATGATTGATAGTGAGCTCAAGTTTATTGAAAATTAAGAGACAAGTTTCTTGGTTCTTTGCTGATTGACATTGGGAATTTGACCAAGTGAATCAAGTGTTTAGAGAGGCTAAGATGGAAGCAGTTTGAACAGTTTACTTTCTGCAGCTGAAGAATGGATTTTGTGTCCTAGGATATATTTTTGCATCTCTATCATATTCTTACGCTTGAAAAATAACTGATTTGTCTCTATTATATGCTGAATTTAGTTAGTAGTATGAGTGACTCGGGATTAAAATACTCCATTATTGGTCAAAGTAAAGAAACTCTAATACCATACAGAAAAATCACTTCACTCAACTGTTAGCTTGGAAATGCAGATGAGAAAAATTGGTTTTGTATCTCTAACAATTTTTGGGTGTTAAGAAGTCGATAGGCTTCTTTCTTTGAAAACCTTGAGTATGCATCTGAAATTCAGGCTGTAGTCTTGTGGTTGGAGGGAGAAGAATGTGATTTTTTTGGGATAATATGTATTGTCTTCCAATTGAAAGTGTTACCAGGAACTGATTTTGGTGACTTTTTCTGAATGATCATCTTTTCCTCGTCATTTTACAATTTGTATAAGTTGCACATTTCAGCACAATAAAAGAATTGCAATTGACACCAGCAATTGATGCTGCATGTTCAGGTGATCCGTTGAAGGTGATGATAGATAATTTGAAAAAGGGAGTTCCTCCTGCTGTTGGAAAGCTTTTACAGGGTGTCACTTCAATGCCATCTTACCTTTCTGTAAGTTCCAGTGTAGAACATGACTGCAACAAGTGAATCTGTGTATTAACTTTTGTATTGAAAACTGAGGATGAAATAATTGTGAGACTATAGGAGACCTTTCTCAATGAACATGTCAAGATTTCTGTCGTAGCATTTCTTGTTCTAAGTCTTTATAATTGAAGAGAAACATAGCCATTGCTAGATAATCTGTTGGCACTTCTTGTTGAGCATGTCATCTCTAGCGTTTGCTTTTATTTGCTTTGATGATTGGTTAATTGTCATTTATTCTCAGTTTTTTCAATAGAAATTGATGGTTGGCTCAGGTTCTGGGTGATATCTTGCCAAGAGAAACACTCATGTGGAAGCTACAGTTGCTGAAGTCAGCTTCAGAGTTTGCTAATTCTCGTCTCCATGCTGTAAACGCCCAAACACTAATACTATCCAGGTCCATCTCTTCTGCATAATCCATTGCATGTGTGCATATGCAACTTGACCAACAAAAGCACAGGACCATTTTTCGTAAAATTTATTTATTCAAAGAGACACAGTGTAGTGTTATTCTTTTATATATAGCTTTGCTGAAAAGCAGATCTAGAAATTATAGCTGTTTATGTATTCAAATATATAGCTTTGCTGAAAAGCAGATATAGAAATCATAATAGATAGTTGGCTATGTGGGATAGATTCAACTTCTAATGCTCAGGGTTCTAAAGAACTTATTTCCAAAAGCTAATTGAAAAGAAGAGGGTGCCCAATCCACATGTATAAACCATAACAGCCTAGTAACTTAGCGATGTGGGATAAATACAACTTCTAACACCTCTGATGCAAATGGGCCAGGATAACACACTAGTAACTTAGCCATATGGGATAAATACAACTTCTAACAAATGGAAACCCACATACATGTTTTTCTAGGATTATATCTTGAATTGTGCATAACTACTAATAGTCAGTAAAAATCAATCTGTTTGTTAATACACTAATGCCCTATGTTAGACTATAGTGGTGACTTTGCTGCTCTAGGTCTGATTCTATCCAGAATGATCTGCCTGAGTTCATGCTCTGTATTTTTCAGTGGAAGGGACCAGTTGTTTCCAAGTCAAGAGGAAGGTCAAAGACTTCATCGCGTGCTGCCGAAATGTGAGAATCGTTGGTTTAATGATAGTGGTCATTTCCTCTTCTTGGTAGGATAAAGTAACTCTCCCTGCCTTCTGATGCAGTCAAGGAAAACTGAGTCTAGAGATTATTTTAATTTAATTCTTGAAAATGGAATTCATTTTTTTCAGTAATTATTTTGTTCTGGAAGTTTATGATTGTAGTATCATTTAGGAATTTTTTTCTTTTTATTATGATATTCATAGAGTTGTTTGATAACGTTTATTATTAGGTTAGAATCTTCCTAGTTTGGGATTCTTAATTCCCGCTTGACTTGGGGTAGAAGTAGAATCAGTATCAATTTTATATACTTAGCTATTGGGGTAGAAGTAGAATCAGTATCAGTTTTATATACTTAGCTATTTCTCCTAGACTTTGATTCGTGAAATAGTGAATATTTGATTTGAAAGGCTTAGTGCTTAAAACGTCTCCTTTTCTCTTCTTTTCATTCATTCTCAAATACTGCTAGTGTAGCAGCACTAGAAACTGTTCACTGCCCCAGACAACCTCAAATTTAGCGTTAACAATAAGAATTAGAGCTGAATGAGAGGACAGTATCTATACTCTTGAATGGCAACGACAAAAACTGTACATAATTCATTGTGCTCTTCACACCCCCTTGTACATATATGAAAGAAAACATAAAAATAGAATGAAATGCTCTTGGATTCATTGTAACCAGAAAAGAAAAGTCGGGTTTGCACTCTCCATTATCTTTTGCATGGAGTCTTTATCTTCTTTTTTTAGAATTCCTTAGTTGAATTTTGATGCTCAGCCTTATTATTCTGGATTTAGTACGATATTTTACTAGGTCAACAATCAAAACCTTCATTTCTTAGAAAATTTTCTTCTGTCTTGTGTCTTCTTTAGTTGAACCTTCTCCAACATCTTCTTTAGTTGCACCTTCTCCAATAAAGTAACTTAAAGATCTCTTAATATTGCTTTAGTTTTCTTTCAATTTTTCTTCTTTGTTTTTTCCCCCTATATTTTCAATAATATTTATTGGTTTGCTTGTAACAAACTATCTCTTTGCTTTGTGGCAAAAGATTGACTAGGAATGGTTTGATTCAATTTGGAACTAAAGAAAGGATAAACTTTGCAAATGAAGTCACTGATATGGTATTGTGTTGTCCTTGCTTCAAGTTGTCACTCTTAAACCTGTATAAGACAACTAACAATAGCAAATTTCAGATTACAAAAAGAAAATAGATCTTTCAGGGCCTTGATACATGTACTTTAAATGATCCAATTCATCCAATCAACCTTATAAGGATTAATTGCAGTTTGTAACCTTTCAATATAGTGCTAGGATCAAGTTCAAATAGCAGAGTATCTCTTTCTCTAATGCTAAAATAATCAGGACAGTAAATTTACAAGCCTGATAATGCTTTTGTGGTGTGAAAAGATCAATAAGAAGGAAGTTTAGGGTTAAGGGGCAGCATTAAGGACGATAGAGCAAGAAAGGGAATTAGGGGCTACATGGAGGCTGTGAACAGCACATACTGTAGCAGCCATGTGTATTTTGATTGAAAGAAATTTAGTTTGAAGGGAAACTAATAGAAGAGGAGATAATGGGCAGCAAGCTTTCCAAATGATCTACCAAAACCGAAGAAAAATAACTAGCTACATAGATATTTATAGGCTTGATGAGAGTCCAGCTCAATACTCAATGGGAAGCAAACAAGTTTCTGAATATTGCTAGTAAAAGGAATTCTAAATGGTTCTAAACCTAAGTTTACTTAATAGACAATTTAAAGAAAAATCTGAGCTTTATATTGCTAAGTTTTTCCTTAACTGCATCTTATCCCTCTCTCTCCCCTCTTCTCCGTAATTTTTATATATATCAACAAAAGCATTTTAAGTTGTTTTAAAGTATTTCATTGATCCGTGTAATGTTTTTACTCATGAAGCAGGAAGATGAAGTTGATTTAGTTACGATCGTCAAGGGTACTAGTTTATATCGTCGAGGAGCACACCATGACTATATTTCTGATTATATTCAACCATCCCCTTTTGAATTCAAAAAAATATATGAATCAACCAGGTATACTATTTTGCTATCGCAGAGATACAAATCATATTTTTTATGGTGGGTATGGAGAATTATATGCTTATTTCAATTCCCTTCAAGTATTGTATTCAATATATGAACTCCTTGTTAAATTCTGTGCAACAATCATAAGTGAACAATTGTTACAGCCAACCTGAAAGGTGACTCTAGCCATCAATGGTTAGGAGTTCCTTCTGACTAATTAGTTGTTCTTTTAAATGATGTTCTCCCAACTATGATGTTTTAGGATGGTTTGGGCTGCTACAAGCCCTGTGATGCTTTCAACTTTACAAGATGGGAAGATAGTCAGGGGTCTTGCAGGAGTTCCTTCAGAAGGACCAGTTTTGTTTGTTGGCTATCACATGTTACTGGGACTAGAACTATCTCCAATGGTGGCCCAATTACTTTTTGAAAGAAACATTCTTATGAGAGGGATAGCACATCCATTTATGTTTAAGAGATTGAAAGAAAGTTTATTACCTCCAATGTCAGAATTTGACATGTACAGAGTAATGGGTGCAGTTCCTGTTTCAGGAACGCTTTTCTACAAACTTCTGTCCTCAAAGGCTTATGTATTGTTGTACCCAGGAGGTGTGCGTGAGGCCTGCCATCGGAAGGTGATGCTTTTAGAGTTTGCTTGTTATCCTACAAAGTACTTATTTCACATTAGAAGAAAGTCCAGTGTTCTGTTTTTGAATTTCAATCACAATTCTTGTGATTGCAGTTCTAAGCTAGAACAAAATTGATTATAAGAAAAAGTAATGTTCTTATCCTACACTTGGTGAGAAAATCTTCAGATGAGTGAATACTATATGGAGATTTTAGGGATGATGAATTTTTTTTGCTTTCTTTTCCTTTTTCCTATTCCATCTTCTTTAATTCTAAGAAAACAAGTATTTGGAGGTTGAATCTAAAATAAAATCTGACACAAGGTTAAGAGGTTGACTTATTTACTTCCTAAGATATAAGACTTCTGATCAAAAGTCAACTTTTTATGCCTGGCAGGGGGAAGAATATAAGCTATTCTGGCCAGAGCAGTCTGAGTTTGTCAGGATGGCAGCTAGGTTTGGAGCCAAGATTGTGCCATTTGGTGTTGTTGGAGAAGATGATTTTTTTGAAGTAAGGCCAGAAGAGATCCTTTATATCTTATTGATGTTCTCTCAGTTAATTTCTGTGTACAGCACTGTTGCACATGATTGTGTTACATATAAGACTAATCACTGTGTGCTTTGGTAAATGCTGTGGATAAATTGAATCATGATCTGTAAAATTATATATTGACCTGATATGCCTGGAATTGTGGATGCCTTATTTTGGAGTCACATTTTCCAACATCAGTTTGGAACTGATCTGCAGTCTCATATTAATAATTGATTATATATTTATTATCTCAGGTAGTTTTTGACTACGATGACCAAATGAAGATTCCTTTTCTTAGGGATTACATAAAAGAAATAGCAGAGCAATCTAAGAATGTGAGGTATGATCACGTTTTCTTCTGTTGGTTTCACTAAATTTTCAAACTTGTAGTTATCTTTATTTCCAAGCTGATGTTTCTTTCTTTCCTGGTCTGTTGTGATAATAGGGCTGAAGTAAATGGTGAAGTGGGAAACCAAGATATGCATCTTCCAGGAGTCCTACCAAAAGCTCCAGGCAGATTCTATTATTATTTTGGGAAACCAATTGAAACAGAAGGTATGGCAAGAACACACCATATATAAAAATCTAGTAGGTGGTAACATAGCTCAATCCTCTATTTGACCAAAAAACAACAAGATCAAAGTGTCATGAAAAATGGACCAAATCACTTAAAAATTCTAAAACTGTACTGTGCATTTCAGTTTTTTTTTTTTTTTTTTTCAATCGTCAATTATACTTTCAAGTTCAGGGAATTGATATCAGTGACAGACCTTAACAATTGTTGGACTAAATTCATTTCCCTTTCATGTGGTATTCTGTCTTTTTTTTTTATGCTATCCTTGGAAGACGAATTTACTTATTCATTGGCTGCATATTGTGCATATTTCACTAATACATCAAATAATAATCAGTGGCAACTTTTGTCAGCATTGACAGTTCATGTTTTGGCAATAAAATTTAAAAATTCACTCTCATACCGACCACTTGAGAAAACTTTTGAGAAATTCTTAAAGCAAGAAGATTCACTTGAATTATTATTGTGTTGTGAAGGAAGGAAAAAGGAATTAAGAGACAGAGAAAAATCTCAAGAATTGTACTTACAAATCAAGTCTGAGGTGGAGAATTGCCTTGCTTTCTTGAAGGAAAAAAGAGAAAGTGATCCTTACAGGAATATACTCACTCGTCTAGCTTACCAGGCTCAACATGGTTTTAATTCTGAAGTTCCGACATTTGAGCTCTAATTGTTCTGCAAATTGAATGATTGATTATTTTCATCAGCATTCTAGAGTAAGCTCCGAAAACTTCCCTTCATGGAGATAAAGCCTAACCGTATAGTGTCATTAGCATCTGACAGCATTCCATTCTTCCATTTCTCATCATACAGTGTTCTCAACTATGAAATTCTAATTCTTATAGATGGCAGATCAAATAATTTATGCTGTTGAGTGCTCTGGCCGAGTAGTTATTCATTTGTCTTACATTCAGTAAGTTCACATTGATATACACCACCGTCCTACAGCATGTATCATGTGGCTGCATTTTTATGATATTAACATATTCTTCCCACCACTAAATTCATTCCTTTACTTATTAATTGTATCAATTCTTCTGTTTCTAAAGCTTGAGTAACGGGATTAGACTAGACACACCCTCAAGTTCGAAGTGGTGATTGAGAATTCCCACAACTATTATGGGTGAAAGATAATGTGGACTGAAATGTCAAGAATTTTCCTGTACATAGAGCCGGGGATTGGAGGATTTATCAAAATTAATAGTAATGGAGAGTAATCAAATGATTCGTTTTCAGATTTAAATTACTAAAGCAATGGATAAAGTAGCTGATGAGTGTTGCTATGCTATTTGTGAAGATTTGTGGAGTTGTAGCCATGGAATTAAATAACTGCCCTCACACAACGTAAGGAGGCTGTTATATAATGGTATTTTTGCTTTTTGTTACAGTTGCAATTGTTATTTAATTGTCGAAAAATTTATGTAGCTTATAATGGCTGTAACGCCATTACATAATGGTAATGGCTGTTATATAACTGTAGCTTATGATGGTCGTGACTGCGAATTAAATCCATGGTTGCAGCTGTAGAAAACTATCATATGAGAATGTTGTAGATTGGTGCAGGAAAGGCATAGCTCCGGCTCCATATTTGACTCTTTATCACCTGAGTGAACAAGTAGAGCACTTTTTTTTTTTTTTTTGTTATATATTTTGGTAAGATATTTTTATGTGTTAATCGAGAATAAATTTTTTACCAAGAGATTTCAAAGGTGCGTCTTCACATTTTTCATCAAGATATTTCAAAGGTGCATCTTTACATTGATTTAGTGCAATTATTACTTTGAGTAACCTAGTTGCCCGCTTCCTTCTTTCACGTATTAATTAAGACTAAATTTTTCATCAAATGATTTTAAAGATACACCTTTAAATTAACTTGATACATTTAAAGATATTTATTAGTTAAATTATTGTTCAAGTGATTTTAAGATACATCACCTATACTTGTTGATTTAGAATATTCAAAGATATTTATTATGCTTTAGTGATGGATACTGAAATTAACTCTTAAAGTTTAGTTAGGTTATTTTTGCTCACGAATCATTATCTCCAAATTGTATAATTAATTATATTTAGATAATTAAACTTATTTATCTATTTTATAGAAATTTAAATAATTCAACTGTAATCATTATATATTTATTTATTTGTTAGTTTTGTTTGTTTAAAGCAAAAAAGAAAATATTAAAAATATAGGAATTACTTTCAGAAAGTAGGGCTTTTTTTTTTTTTCCCCTTAATTTAAGAAGTTATTTCTCAAGCTCTTTCTTAAAATAAACATATGATTTATCATTATATATAAAATTTGAAAAATAAAAATTTTCTAACACTATTATATAATTTTAAAAAAAGTTATTATAGGTTCAGTAGAGATAAATTCTTTTATAATTACCTTAATTAAAAAGTAAAATTTGGAAATACTTGGAAATGGCGCGCTTTTATTTGATGCATCATCACTCGATCATTCGTATTTTCACACTTTTTTCGTGATATGGTTATAAATATTAAATGATCACTAATCACAACATGTCTTTAATGCTGGTAATGCCAAAAAGAGATAGTTACTATCCAAAATATTTTTAAAATTGGATTGGAGATTTAAGTTGTTCAGTTTTTAATCTAATCAGTTCGATTGATTTGATCAATCCATTCAATAAAGTAATTTTATTTATTTTTTAAAAAATATATAAAAATATTTAAAATTTAGAAAAATATATACTATGATAAAGTAATAAAAAATATTTTTAAAAATTTAAATGTTGAGGAGTGTAATTTTTTAAAATTTCAAAATTTTCACAAAATGATAGTTTTATATTGAATTGATTTGATCTGATTTTTTTAATTTTAGATAATTTTTCTGATTTTTTTTCAATTTTGACCAATTTTTTTAGACTGAATTGAATTGAACTACTAACTAATTTTAAGTTTTAGGATCTAATTAATTAGTTCAATCGGGTCTGAAAACATTCATACTAGCTACAGTCACTTAAAATCTAAAACCTTCTATTTCACACGCATATATAGAAGAAACATAATAACATAAAATTAGAAGCTAAATTTTTTCTAGTTAAGAATAACTTATTAATTGGTCGTTCTTTGATCAATCCCACATAACCATAGAAGCACACTTACAAAAATATTTAGGATATTCTTGAAGGCTGAGATGGGCAATTACCAGCAGAATTTGTATAACTAAAAAAAAATTATAAAATGGAAATTAAATCTAAATTAACCAATTTAATCAAACCAACAAATAATGCTATGAAATAATTAACCATTAAAAAACAGCAATCTCACCAAAATCCCACCGGAAACATTTCTCAGGCCGGTAACCGGAAAAGTATTTTGGGAAGAACATTTCGCATCAAGATATACTCAAACAGAAAGGAAATAAAGTAAGATAAAATATATGATAATTACCCAATTAACCATACATCAATATCACATCAAAAAAGGTAAACAAATATCATCTGTTTTCCATATCATTCACTAGAAATTAAAAGCATATATATATATATATATATATTATGTTAATTTCCAAAAACTACTGTTTATAATTAATAACGACTGACCCAAAATATGGTTAGTATCTATTTCTCAGGTTTTCTTCACTTCCATTAGTTAATACATAATATTCTTCATCATCATCACTATAGCTCAAAAACCACAACCGAAACTAATATATCAGAAACTATAAATGGAGAGTGAGGTCCAGGTCTAAAGGGTCATTGTTAGGTTCACCAACCGGGTCAGGAGGAGGAGGAGGAGTAGAGCCGCGGCAGAAACCACCGTGTTGAGAGGAAACAAGAGAAGCAAAATATTGGTGATCGAGGCAGGAGCAGTAGTGGTGGTGGTGATCAAGAAATGGTGGAGGTGGAGCAGTAGCACAAGGGTCGGTGGTAATATTGGTGGGTTCAAGAGACGTGTTGTTGTTGTTGTTGTTGCGGTGAGCGGCGGCTCGCTCGCGCTTGTGGGCGTTCTGGTGGCCGCCAAGAGCTTGAGAAGTGTAGAACTTGCGCGGGCAGTAAAGGCATTGGAAGAGACGATGGGGAGAAGAAGATGGTGGTGGGTTTGTTGTTGGGTTCCTTCTTGGCGGTCTACTACTTGAAGGAGGAGGAAGAGGAGGAGAAAAGGGTTGTGGTTGTTGCTGGTTGTTGTTGTTAAAGAAGTTGTAGATGGATGATGGGTCTCCCATTTTCTTGAAAACTTTTGCAGCTGATGGTGTGATTGTGATGATAACGACGATGATACTGAGGTATATATACATGGGGGTTTAAGATTTTGTTATTACGTGAAGAGAGGGTGGTGGGATGTTATTGGTTGTGGTTGAATGGACAATATTGCCCTGTTGTGTGTGTGTGTGTGTGTATATAGATATCAATGCCATTTGTTTTTGAATTTAGTATTGGAGAGAGATTTGACAGGTGAGTTTGAATTTTGTGCACACTCTTAAACATTCTCACTTTAATTATTCTTGCTAATGTTACACTGGCCTACATTAATTGGATAAAATAAGTGTTCTTGCTTAAACCTTCAAATTATTTAGTATCCCAATCTTTCTTTCCTGTGAGGGAATTAGCATCCCAATTTGTAGTAATTAGGACATTAACTAAATGTGAATTTAATATATTTTTCATCTTGGTTAATAATATTAGATTAAAAGAAATATTATTTAGCTCAACTTAAAACACAACAATAAAGACATCTCAATAGAGATATAATTGTAAAATAGCATTATTTTTGAAAAACAAATAGCATTATTCTAAAGAGAAATATTTATATTATCATAAGGTCTAGACTACTGATCTAAAACAGTAATAATAGTACAACTAGGCTACTAGATATAACAAGTTGCCTTGTTGATTGGAGTTGTGGGTATGGAGACTTGTTTCACTTTCATATGATATGGGTTCTATATATGCATGCAGATGCAGGAAGGAAGCACCTCAAATCACACAAAGGACATACAATAATTTAACTAACAAATAACAAATATGCAGCCTTTTTTTTATATATATTATTAATGTAGGGAAATGCATTTTTGACCAATGGATGCATAACAAGTAATTAATAAAAAAAACGAATGGACTGTTTATTAATTAAATATTTGGCATGATATATAAAAGATAACAAGAGTTTGTACTTTGTTGAAGTTAGTAGTAGTAGTAGCGGTGGTGGTGGTGGTAGTACTAGCCAACTAGTAACTAGCAGTAGATGAGAAGAAGGAAAAAGGGCAGAAAGGGAACGGAAAATAATATATAAAGATGAAGAAAGGATGAGGAGGGCGTGATCTAGGAAAGGACAAGAAGTGGTAACACTTACCTCCTTTCCTGAGGGTGCAGAGTACCTTTTTCCAGCAAAAATTTCTGCTCTCTCTTTCTCTTTCTTTTCTGTTACTCTCTTCTATTTATTTCTATCAAGAAAGGACAAGTTATGTGCGAGTTATATAAAAATTGGTATAAATTCAATTGGCCAATCCTCAAAGAGGCTGCAGCTGCTAAATGGTAATAGAAACAGAATGAGAGATTCCCTCTCTTCTATGCATGTTTTGGTTGATCAAATATCAAGGGCCACTGAAACTGTGGACTATTAGGACTTGGTGAAAAACCCAAAAAAGAAAAGAAAAGAAAATCTAATTTTCTTTTGTTAATTAATCTCTTATGTCATATATATTTGGAGTACCACTTTAGGCAAAGCTATTGACATGCTTAAATGAAAATTAATCATTAAGATATATTTAGTGACCAAATAATCATATTGTTGCGGGTTTAATATTATGAATACATATGTATGCGTCACAAAGTTCAGAACTCTCCAGTCGAGTGATTTAATTATGGATCTTGTGTTGTGTAGGCTTTTTTTGTGAGTTCATTTCATTTCCTCTATTGGGTTTCTTCTAGGTTGGCTGCTTATTACTGGAGAACTTCAAATCAATTACCATTTACAATGCTTCTTCACTGATCTTTTGATGCCGCCACTGCCACATGTACTGGTAATTTGATTTTGATGATTCTATGTGATCTTGTTTTTTTTTTTTTTTTTTCATATGACCCCCAGAAGTGGACCTGATACTACTCTTTTGAGTCTCATCTGTTTGTGAAGTCCCATATTTTTCTTTCCTTTTCTTGCCAAGAATCTTGTTAGACCCAGCTGGCTTATATATGACATGTTTGGTCAGCTCCATTTCAATTAGATATGAAAGGGTAGAACCTTATTTGAGTCGTCTCAATTAGAGTTATACCTGATCCCTACTTGCTTCACACATCCTGACTTGGTTCTCCACATCGAGTTAGAAGTTTCTGAATCCTAGTCTATTTTCCAGTAATCAACTTTCCAGCACTTTTCTGTTCAAAGAGAACTACCAAAGGCATGCAACAATTTGACCTCTTTTTTCCAAGAAAAGGAAAAAGAGAGGTTTTTGCCATTGTGAATACTATTTCTATGGGCCCTCCAGGCCACATAACATTTCGCTGGATCCTAAATTAGAATTGCATTTCGGGTCCGGGTCCAGTAATTCTTTTTTAGAATCCACTGACATTTCATTGCCCATATTGGTCCAAATTGTAAGTTGGCTCATCAGTCAACCCAGTTACCAAACAATGCAGGCAAAATAAAGATGAACAAGTGAAATTGTAGCTGATAGCAGCAGAACAAACCAACGAACTCAAAGCTGTAATTAAACCATGGTTTGGATCTTGTAAAGATGATAATACAAATGTCCGTCCTCATACCATACCATGAAATATTCAGAGGAAATCAAGTGTGCAATGAGAGCTATAACCCATCATATATTATTGAATGGTTATTTACAAGTTGAAGGGTTAGTGCCATTTCAATATGAGATGAGACGATACCGACTAGAGGAAACATGTGTTATGTACAGTGTCAGCATTGCAGCCAACTCTACAGAGGTAAATTAGTTGTTTCAGTTGCTGATATTGAAATATCTTGGATCATCTGGGAAATGATATTCCACATTCAACTGCCAAAGAGAAAGTAATGACTGTTGTTAGACTAGTAGAACAGTGAATACAGAGGAGAAGAAAAAACAAAAATTGCAGTTCAGCATTGTCAATGTCATCATTTCTGCAGAGTTATAGATAATTTGTTCGTAAGCCTATAGATTCTAGGAAAAAGGCTTGTAAGCCTATAGATTCTAGGAAAAAGGCTTACTCCCATTCAGAGGAAATTTTTTTATCAAAGTTTATTCTATTCTTATCTAATAATAAGAAACATCCACATTGAGCCAACCAAACATGGTTAAGCTTCTTTCAGAGACAAAAAAGAGAGCATAAAAATAATCTTATTCTTCATTCAGAAAACTCAGGTGGAGGATTTTATCAATACAATAGAGAAACAAATGAACGTATAAATCACTGATCTATTCACTCCTTTGAAATAACATAACTAATTTTGCATAACACTTATCTCATTTTCATATTATTTCTTCTCATCACAGGATAGGATTCGCTCAACGTATACAGCTTTACGCTTGGCAGAATTCACTCACACGATTAAGAAGAAAAAGATATTACAAGAAATTTGGCAGCAAAGCCAAATAAAACCTTAAACAGTCCCAATATGGATGGAGTTTAGTCTATCACTCACATGTGATCAATGAGACTCTCGAATTTGCATACAGAATAGGCATGTTCAACACTGTTTCAATTACTTCAAGAAGAAAAACATGAAACTAATAGCATAAAGCCTTTTTGCAAATGCCCTATAATTATGAATCCGAGTGTAATTTAAATTCTTTGGTGACGAAGAAAATTTCATGAGCATCAAAATAAGCATAAAGAATATGCCTGATTATAAAATGCTAGAAACTCAAATGACATACCTGGCCCTCATCAGCATCTGAATGGCGTTGAGGGAACACAACTCTCAGCTCATTATATAAATAGAACCTGCGGTCCCTCTCCACATCCAAATGTGTCTTTTGTGGTACAGAAGTAGGATCAGATTTACATCTCTGTACAGACCTAGAAGACTTTTTAGGCGAAGTGCATAGAAAACGAAGATGTAATGCATAACGCAGTGCACCACCATGGATATTATTGATCTTTGAACAACCATGAGGTGAGCTTCTGTCCATTCCAATACATGCATCCACCCCATCAAACTCCTTGCCACCAATCCTCTGGCAACTACCGTTACTGCAGTCACTCTCAAGTACAAAAGAATTGACACCCACCTTTCTTTCAGTTTGGGAATACTTGGACAAATTCTCTATGTCTATATCACAGCATTCAATTCCCTTGACTTCACTATGTTGGCTGATAGAAGTAACAGTGTTTACAGTACGGTTTTTCTGTGATAATGAGGTCACCTCGTCTTTCATTTTTGGGTCCAAACCTTTATTTTCAGGTTTCAACTCTGAAAAAGTTGCTCCAGAAGCAGCTAATGTAACCTTCTGGCGCAAGAATGTCTACTTTGATTTCAATAGAAAACAGGAAAAGAAAAAACGATTAGAAGCATAGCATAACAAGCTCCGAGCATATATGACATGAAAAAGACACACAGCCAAAAGTACATCACAATGGCATATCATACAACATGACAACTACATCAATCCCCACTTTCAAATTGATTCAGGACCTGAAACTTATTACAAATTAAATTCATTGAAAATGTATGATAATAAACTGAATGCCTAATTAAGACATTAATTATAAAATTGGTTGGTCCAATAGGGGCGGAACTTTTTTAGAAAAAAAAAAACATAAAAGCAGCTGGTTCTAAATCTTGGATATGTGAACCAAAAATCATGAATTCCATTAAATTGATTTTACTCCAAGTTCAATTTTTCATCAAACATTTTTTTGATCTCGAACATTCTAAAATCTCTATCATCAGATTGTTTGATATATGTAGAAAGAAACATTTAATTGTTTAGGTATTTTTTTTGGGCAGGGTGGGGGGAGGCTCCAAGCCAAATATTAAATAGCCATGTCAAATCTATTTCCATAGCAGAAAAAGAATTCCAACAAAGATTAATCACTATTCAACTGATGACCCCACAATAAATTATAGAAGTTGGTGCGATTGTCACTCCATCTTACCTTGGTACCAGCTGGCATGTCACTCAAGTCATAGTTGCAAAGAAATGTGTGGAGAGGTGTCTTTTCTGGATTACCAATGACCTGCAGGAAGAAAACGTTTTGATGGTAAATAAGAGAAATAATTATCACTCACTTGCAAGTTATAACATCAATCTGTAAACATTCTTAAAGGATGTGAAAACCAAATCATCTAACCCTGTATCAGTTATTCCTCATGACAACAAAATGCAGTCGTTAATGATGACTAAATAATCATTCAGAAGTAAACACATTATTGATATGATGAATCATAGGCAATCTAGAATTCCAAAATCAAAATTGCAGGACAACTATAACCATTTTCCTAACTGACAAAGATGAAATAAAGGTGCAGGACTCTAGAATGGACAACTACAAAAGGATTTAAAGAAAGTAGGTCATTCTGATCAACATGGCCGCTGAGTGACCAATGTTGCTTCCAACGGACATAAGGAAGGTGATGAAAGGTCCTGCCACATGTCAAAGAGCCTAATTGGAAGGTCACAAAGTCATGTTGTAAGAGATTAAAAAAAACAAACAGTTGAAGGTAACAAGAAATTATAATGATCCAAAATCTCAAAAAACTGAAACAAAAAGCTTAATGTATTTTACTAAAGGAACTCATGTCCACCAATTAAAATTGTAGACACAAACAAATTACCAGTTGTACACGCCCTTTCATAGGAATACGCAAGCGGCTCCTGACCATTTGTGAATCATCATTACTTGGGTCCCTTTTCAATTTTTGACTACTAAGCTTATTTGATGAATTTCCTGCAAGGTCTATGGATGCATAATATAGTAAACAGCAATCTCCATCCACACTGGTCACTGAAAACGGAAGCTTCTGTGATTGAGGCGAAAAGCTCCCTCCAGTAATGCTTAAAACAGCTAGGAAACCATCTATTCTCTACAAATTTGACATGCCAACTAAAGGCAATAAGCAAGAGATGTATGCTAAGAATAAATCCAAGAAATGAATCAAAAATCAAACAGCAGAATTCATGTAACATCATCATCAGCACTGACCTGGGTGAATTTTCCTGAAAAGAACCGACCAGACAACAGTGATTCCTCAAATGAGCCAACCAAGGACCTACGAACAGGAAGGCCGCTCAAACTTCTAGTGAATCGTGCACTTTGGGAAGGAACTGGTTCTTGAAACAAAGACCAGCTATCAGTAGCACCTTCGAGAGAAGATGGATGAAACTCTTTGTGAAATAGATCAATATCTTCAAAAGATCTGCTAGCAATTCTACAATCTGCTTCTTCTGGAGCAAAGATAATGCCTGAGTTGTGTTTGTCAAATGACTGTTCTATATCCTCTAAATTTGAAAAGCAAACCTCTATGCAGTTCATGACATCCTTGCCACCTTCTGGAGTTTTTATTCTTTCTGAAAACTTAGGACCTAAAGGAGACAATGACAGAGGCGGTGAAATAGATTTTTTTGGGTACAAAGATAGTGCCCTACTTCGGGATCTTCCTTCACTTGATTCTTTGAAATGATCAAGCCCAAGAGAGTATAAACAAGTGCTATCAGTATGAGGGTCCTTCTTTTCCAGTAAAGGGCCATCAGTGAGAAAAACAGGTGTTCTAATGCTATTGTCATATAACAGATTCCTCTTATCCAGGCAACTGGACGAGGACCAGGATGATGTGGTGAGATTGATTTTGGTACCAACATTTGCTTTCTTACAGTCATGTGGTGGAGAAACATTTAAATTATTGGTCAGAGCAGGGGACTTCACCTGAGAAGCACGGCACTCAATATCCAGATGATCACCATCAAATTGTTTTGCAGAAAGCATGTTACTTAGAGGTGACAATAACCTTTTCCTGACAAGTGGCCCACTCAGCTCATTTTTCATTGCAGTGAGGCCAGCCACAGAAGAGGAATGCAGATGATCACCAGAAAGATCCTCAAATCCATTATTTAGAGGACTGGCTCCTCGTGATTCAAAACCGACAATCCTAGGAACAGGATCGTGGATATTCCTTCCAGTTTTAGGAGTGATTCGACCAACTTTATCTGCAGAATCAGTTACCGACCCACTGACAATATTAGTAGCATAAACCGCCCCTTGAAATCTCAAAGAATGATCTTGAAATTTTGAAAGCTCCAAGGCAGTTTTCCTCTGAAAATCTCCCAACGAAGAACTTACAGTATCGCCAACTGTTCGGCTTAAATTTCCTCCATGCAATCCATCTGAATCACAGGTGCTCGTACCAGCAAATCGTGGTGGGCTTTGCAAAAAAGAGCCCAGAAATGCTGCAGTATCTTCATTACTATCATCAGTAGAGGAAACTTGTGGCAAGCCCATAGCTAAAATTTGTAGACACAAATATCGTTTTATCCTCTCAAATTGAATAAGTTATCTCCCTTTTTTTTCATTTTAAGTTGAACTTCTAATTTCCTAGTATTCAACATTTGTTGTGGCTGAATTTTTCTAATGCAACTAGAACATTTTAAATGATATGAAAGCTTCTTAATCCCATGAAAGCTTTCAAATTGGAGCGAGAACAAACATTCTCCAGCATTGCAGATAAAATGAGAATGTAAATGAATCCTACAAAAGTAATTTCCTAATCCACAGAGAAGCCAGCACTATGTATCCGCCAACTGTGTCCACATTTCAACTACTATTTCTTTACGAGATTGCATAGAGAAAGCTGAACATATACCCATTACCCAACAATAACGTGCAGCACAGATTTTTTGACCTCCAAACCAGCAAACAATGAAGCACCTGGAATTCATGGTCGCTAACAGAATGGAGGCAACTGCCTGAAAAAATCCAAAATTGAAAAGAAAAATATTAATTGAACAAGCTTTCCATTTGGTTGAACTGGAATTTAACCTCATTGAAGTCCACTAAATTTCGAATCTTGGGATACATAACCACAAAAGAAATTTATATTGTTTAACATTGATCATCATGAACTACAAATGATCTAACCCAAACTGAAAGCATATATAGCTGAACTTCACATGTACACAGCAACCAATATGAAAATTCAATCATCAATGGCTGGACAAAAAAAAAAAAAACAAATACAAATATCTTCTATCCTCAATCTAAAGGGAATCTAAAACAGCATATTCAGACAAAGCAAAAAAGTACCCCAAAAAAATCAAAGCAAACTCCAATCCAGCATCTATCATCAACCAAAATTTCATATACCCACAAATTATTATTTCAGAAGCAAGCGGAGCCAATCAGGCAAAGAAAATGATAAGTGAACAAAACCCGTTCCTTGAACCAAAAAATGTGAATAAAGCTAAAGGTGGTTTGCTTGTATGACACATTCACCACAAGCGACATTCTTTAACTTCCTTATTATTATTATTATTATTATTATAAGCTTTTTTTAATAAAAAGAAGCATGTTATTTAAGCAAAAACCCACGAAAAGTAACCAACCCAAAACGCAATCAGAGCTCGATCTTCTTAGCAAAACTATTATCACACAAAATTGAACAAGAAATCAAAAAGCTGATCAGCGGACGCACCAATAATAAAGCATCTGATGAAAGAATCTAGTACATAAGAATGACATTTCAAAGGTGATCTGCCATGCATTTTACTCAATTCCCAGATCATCAAAATTACCACATCTCAATTATCAAAGCTCAAGTTCTTTTGAAAGAGAGCTAAATAATTAGATTTTTTTTTTTGCTTTTTGGGTTCTTGGTGTGGTTAGAAATGGAGAAAAGGGAGAAGAAAAAAAACAGAGAAGGTGGGTGTGATTTGCAAGAAGTACGAAAGGAAAGAGCCATGTCCCAGTCCATACCTGAGTGCTTATAATCCCAAAATACCAGCCCTCCATTTTTTTGCTACCTTATTTAGTTTTTATTTTATTTTTCTTTGCTGTTTCTTATTTGTAAATTAAATCCACCACCCCCACTTTCTTCTCTCTTTTAGATTTTCCTTCCCTTTTATGAATTCTCATTATCTGTCTTTTATACCTAGAATTCTATCCTTCTTTTTAATTTTTTTTTTCCTTAATTTTCCTATATCATGGGTCATATACATTTTGTCTATCTTCTTTTACTCTTGTAATTCTGTGGGGCTTTTATTATTTCCAAACCTAAGCTTTTGGTGCACACAAGAAGAAAAGAAAAAGAAATCACCGACAAATTATGTAACATTCAAATCAGTAAACAAAAAAGGGTGGAATGTTTGGTTAATTATTATAAATCTATTATAATTTATTATATTTAATTAAGTAATTTTTTATTTTTTATATTATATGAAATCGTTTCTCTTGTTTCATTCGGTATATTAAAATGTCATTTCATTAGCATTTTATTTATTTTTTCTATTGATTATCCTTAATCTCAAGCTGACATTGACAATCATGCAAAAGATAAAAATTTGAGTTAAGAGAGAGTTGGAAATTTCAGAGTCACTTTGTTACTTAATTTAGAATTATTTTTTCTTTAAGAAATTAGAGACAATGAGATAGCAATATATAATGAGAGATAATAAGTGTAATTCCTACCTTTTTTGTTGTTGAAATGTTATTTTATACTAGATAATAATAAAAGATTAGTGCAATCAAATTGATACTGAAATAGGAGGAAATTTATTATCTCTATTTTCAAATATTAAAGAAATAAATACTCTCTAGATCTTCTAAATGTTATCATTTGTTTCATTGATTGTCATGAATGAGATTGGTCATCTAAATAGTATCACCTTAAGCTCTTCATACTAATCATTTTCATGAATGAGATTGGTCATCTAAATAGTATCACCTTAAGCTCTTCATACTGTTCATTTACCTAAAAAATTATAGTTGTCCATTCATAAAGCATTCGAATATACGAAGGCTATCATTGACTAATTAAAAGGTAAAAAAAAATAAAATAAATTCTTTTAAAGACAAAACTATTTTCCAGTAAAGAAGAGTTAAAAGCAAGTTATGGACTCATATTTAAAATATAAATATTATTTACTTAATTATATATTTTATATAAATATTTTTTTATTTATATTTTTAAATGTATTTTAAATTATAATTTTACAAAGTACTGACTAATTTTTTTTATTAATGATTGTATTTTAATGGATTTAATTAGTATATAGTAAGCATATAAAAGATTCATATGAGGAGAAGATCTTAACAGTGAAAAAGAAAATTTCATATAAAATTAAGAATATCACTGATATTTAATATGAATTTTAATTGAAAAAATTCAATAAAATGATCTAAAAAATAACACGATCAAATGGAATAAATGATTTTATATAATATTAAAAAATAATAAATAATTTAATTAAATATGAAAAATCATATAAAAATTTATAATAATTACTAAATATTATGACTGTCACATTATATTGCTTAATTGTTCACTTTTATATATGTTATATTAAAATAATTTTAAAATTTAATTGTCTGATACTATAATATTATTCTCATTAAATTTATATTAAACGCCTATTTTACTTCTAATTTTACATTAATTTTTTTATTTTTATCAACTATTAATTTTACATTGCACTTAAAAATCAATCAATGAAAACCCAAAACTTGTTGAAGAAGATTAAAAAACGATTTACAGTGATTAAATCATTTTCTTCTTAAACATCTACAACTGATCAAAACAAAACTAATGATATTCTCATTTGATTGCTTAGTTATCAATTCAAAAAAAAAAAAAAAAAAAAAGAAAAACTCGATCCAACGGCCCCAAATAATCTAGTAGAAGAACCAGTTGTTCATATTGGATTGAAACTGAATGGAAATAGAATAGAATCTCCTCATCAAATATTTGTCAAAGAAACAGAACAAACCAAATTATATATTCTTTTCCGTAAGCTTCTGAGTCTTCTTTCGTCTGTAACCAACAAAGCATATTCCACGCACTGTAAGAAGCAATATAGGAAATAAAATGTGTCTATAACAGAAGAAAACCTCACATAGAGCATTTGCCCGACATTGTCATCCTCAGCAAGCGACTCAAGGAGCTCGATGGCATTACGACTAGATGGATTATCTGTGACAAAATCCAGAGAACTAAATGTTCATGCGTCACCTTTGTATTTGCTGCTGCTTTCACTGTTTGTGGCATTTGCTATTATTGTTGTCGTTGCTTATTTTCTGTTGGTTGCTTATTTTCTGTTGGTTGCTTATGGTGGATGAAAAGAGAGAGCATAGCCCAAGCCATTTGTGATGGAATGACAGTGGAAAATGGCGTTAGAACTGGTATTATGGTGGGGTTGTTGGTGCCATGGGAGTGGCATGTGGGCTTACAAGCAGTGTTTTAAAATACGGATGAGAATTCGATTTTCGGTTTAATTGAATTGATTCAATACATTGATTAATAATAATAATAATAATAATACTTCGAAAATTATTTAAAAATTAAAAAAATTATATACTAAATAATAAAAATTATTTTTAATATTTAAACTTTGCGTAAAATAATTTAATTTTTACATATTTTTATATTTTTCAACAAATAATGTAATTTTATATTAAATTAATTTAATCTGATTTCTAATTTCGATTGAATTTTTTTATTTTTATTAAATTTCAAATTTAACTAATTTTGACCCATTTCAATATGAAACTGAATTAAATTATTGATTAATTATTAATTTTAATGGTCCAACTATTTGAATCAATTCAATTTTGAAAGCCTTGGTTACAGTGAAGGTAAATTGTGTAGAAAATTTATGTCAGAGTAGTGATAAATTAATTTAGAGTTGGATTCCAAAGATCTAAATCCAATTGCTTAGATTTTGTTGTTCTTTGGTGGAGAAAGGTAAGTAAAATTTATAACGTTGGATAAAATTTTAAATTATATTACATAATTTATTAATTATTTATATATAAAAATTATTATTCAAATATTTAAAAATTATGTTAATACAATATCATAAGATAATTTCATATATGATTTTATAGTGTGTGGAATGAAAAATATACAAAAAGTAAGAAAATGATCGGAGATTGCTATTGAAACAGATAGAAAAAAGTTAATATGATGGAATTAAATTTTTAACAATATTTTAATATAATATATACAAATAGAAGTCATAAATTGAATAAAAATAGAAAAAAGTTATAATATCATGGAATCAAAATTTTAAGAATATTTTAGTATAATATATAAAAATGGAGAACATGGCAAAATATAGAAATTATATATAAAAATAAAAATAAAAATAAAAATAGAAATAGAAAGAGGCAAAAGTTAAAGCTGGAAGTCATAGCATGTCTACAATCAATAATTTGGATTGACTGACTTTTGACCCCTCCGAACGTGCACATCACAAAGTAGATTAGACATTTCATTTTTTATTTTCTGGAAAAAAAAAACTGTTATTATTTTTTTTTCTAAAATAATGGTGCAAGGTTCTAATCAAATATCTAATATTTTTATAATTGAATTAGATTGAAAAAAAAAATCAAGAGTTGATAACACTGATTTAATTAGTTAAAATAAAAAATTAAACCAATTCAAATTAAAATTATATTATTTTATAAAAAATTTAAATATTTTTAAAATTACATTCTATTACTTAAAAATTTAAAATAAAAATATTTACTTATTATATTATATTATTTTTAAAAAATATCTTAAAAATTATTAAATTAAATTATCACATTAATTTTTAAAATAAAAATATTTACTTATTATATTATGTTATTTTTAAAAATATCTTAAAAATTATTAAATTAAATTATCACATTAATTTAACTAATTAAGTAGAAAATCAATCAAATCAATTCAGTACTTAATTTATATTTAAAAACACATTTAATATCTCATAAATAGCATGAACGATAAAGAGAGATACTTCTAAATATTTATTTTTAGGAGATTATTAAAATCTTCTCATTTTTACAGTACATTTTAGTTATTTTTAAGAGATCAAAAAATTATTTCATTTTCATCATTTTAGTTCTTATTAAAGAGTTTAATTATCTATCACTAAATAATGTTAATACTAAAAATTACTATTACAGTAAAAATTTGATTTTAATATGATAACATCTTTTTTAAAAAAATTGACAATCTGTGAATTCAAACCTTTTCTAAGTCTAACTAACAAAAAAATTATTACAATACATTTTAATTTTATAATATATATATATATATATATATATATATATATATATATATATATTATTTTCATTAATTTATAATGGTTGAAATTTTAATACTCAAACTAAAATAATTATTGTTAATAAAAGTCTCGACTTTAATACTATTTTATATAAATATAATTAATTCTTTCTATGTTTTACAAAATATTCTCCATCACACACTTTTCATTAGTGGCATTAAGTAAAAGGAAACATCAATAAAGGAGTTAAAAAAAAAAAAATTCATACCAAGAGCACTAAAAAGATGAATATTCTTTAGGCTTTTCTTTTGGTAATTATTTGTTATTAGATTTTTTTTAAAGAATTATTTGTCATTAGATAGTTCAAGAAATAGTAAATTTTTTTTTTTTTTTGATGTTCAGTTTTTATGCACTTGTAATAACATATAATATTATTTAAATTTAAATATTTATTTATTTAAATACACATGATATAGTAAATTATACATTTAAAATATATAAAAATATGAATCAAAATGACATACAGATATGACAATCCTTTGTTTCGTATTCTATAATAAGTAATATACCATATTTATCAAATATATATATATATATACATAACAAATTAAATATTTTTGAATAAATTAATTATTAAAATAAAAATTTAATTTGGTGCATGTGAACTAGTTATTCTTATTAAGGTCGAAGCAAAATTTCCTCTAAAAAAAGGGTGGAAACAAATTTTTCTAGGAACATAAATAAAAGATCAATGTGTTGTACATCAACAATTTGGTTTCAAATTAATAAATAACTCGCATATGAATTATAATGTAAAATTTTTATTAAATCATTAACTAAAATTTTCTATATTTTTTATATTGTATTATATTTATAAACTTCAAAATTGACCTAACTTATTAATTTTTTAAATATTTTATCATTTTATTCAGATAAAAAATAATATTTAATTCTTTTAAATTTCTTTATATATTTTCTTTATTTTTTTATATTTTAAATAATTATTTATAATTTATAATTTACTAATATCGAATTATTTATATATCACAATATTAACTGTACAACTAACACTTATTATAGAATTAAATATATGCATTGATTTTATGACTAACAATTTTTCTGTACTCGTAAAAACAAGAAAAGTCCAAATGTTAGTCTTTTAAGTTGAAACATTTTGTTGAATAGGTAAGACCCAAACATATGATGCTGTGGCAGAATATCGCACTTCATTTAAATTGCTAGTACCCTTATCAGAAATCTGAAATTTGACACTTGATACAGGATATGAAACCAAAACATGAATTGCTAGCACCTCTTTTCGACAGATGTGAAGAGCGTCACCAAAAAGTTGAACCAAAAACAAAATTTCTTAATCGATGATATACAAGATGTGTAATAATGCACAATTATGTGGAGCTTAGTTCTCATCATAATCAATCACACAACGAACAAAAATTGGGGATGAGAAACTAAACAATGCATGAGAACAATCTACTTACAAAACGGAACTAGTAAGAGGAGACCCAAAAAGAAAAAAAAAATGCGTCAGGCAGTCTTGAAAAAATAATTCAGAGATTCATCTAATGTTGCATGACATCAACTCCCACCTGCATTCAGCAAAGATACTTGCAATCAGAACAAAAATATGATCAAAGGTCACAGATGCATCATAAAAAACAATAAGCAAATCAAATACATAGTTCTAAGAAAAATTTTCCCCTTTTTTAATCTCAATCTAACGGTTCCATCATTTAGAAAATGAAATAATTCAGAAGTTAATTCTATGCACTCCATGACATTTAACACTTCCTTAGATCCAACATCCATATCTCCACCGCTTAAAAAATCCCTAACTAAACTTATATGACTAATTCTGAAAATGATTTCTATTGATATGAGAACAGTGTCAAGATGCATTTTGATGCTGGTTAAATAAATGACCGAATGCCTAATGGACAACAAATGTCAAAACACAAATAGATGTTACAGATCACAACTGCATAGTTGAACTGACAACGCATTTGTGAGCAGTGCCAACAAAGACGTGCTATCGACAAGTGGTTGTACCACTGGGACCTTGTGCATATTCATTAGACACAATCAGATATCATCAAGCATTAATGCCGCTATAAAAATGGGGCAGTTGAACAGCTAAAAAAGTATTCTTACCAAAAAGAAATCAACAATCTTTCTTTTGATTACTTTGGCAACATAACAATACTTTGGAGTGATGCAAATGCAAAGTTCAACAGATGTCAGCTTGACTATTAATATACAAGTATCGATGATAGTTTTGACTCTAGCCAAATATACGACAACCAGTTACCTCTAATTTTACCAGAATGAGGGACCAATTCCGATATCATAGATGCTCGCTTGCTTGCCAGGGAAATGGGCGTCAATGGTGGAGAATCAACTTCTTCAGCCTTGTCTGGGACATGCAGAGACTCCACTGACTTAGAAACATGTACTGCCATTGCTCTCTGACTGCTGGAGGGTATTGAGAAACTCCGAGGAACAACCAAAGGTGGCATTGGAAGAGGTGATGCATAATTTGTTGCCGTGGAAGGAATCTTGTTTGTTCCAGAATGGTCAGAATTTCTGACCAGCGGAGCTGAGTGACCAATTGATGCTAACAATTTTGTTGGTTTGGAGGCTAAATTACCTGGTGGCCTAGGAAGTTCATGAAGCTCACTTATTCTGGGTGAAGATGCAAGCGGCGGTGAAGCAGTTGGAGATACTTTTGGAGATGTAGTCTGGGGAATTGTTACACGAGGAACCACTCCAAAAACTTGTTGGGGAGGGTCATTAGAGGAGATGGGACCGCTGGAAGATAACGCAGGCTTTGTTGACAATGGCTTACTAGTTATTGGACCTGAGAAAGATTGCCGTTTAATTTTTTTGTTATCAGATGCATTATATGTATCAAGCTGTGGAAATGAAGTTCCTTCCAGTAAGGGAGGGGGTAATTGAGTGGAGGACTTGAAACTATCGCTCTCATTTTGTGAACGTGCTTTTAGGACAGTGTAATCTGACAGGTGACTCTCACCAGAATCTTTCTCATGCTTCTTCTGTTCCAATGGGGAAGAATGCCATAAATTATGGGTTCGTCCGCCGAGGTCGGTTGGCCTTGTGTGAGCGACTGAACTGCTTGATCTTGAAGGGGTTGCAGCTTTTGCATCAATAGGTGTGGGCAGCACATATGTGTTGGACTTCCTCGCTGGGGATTGCATTGGCCTTATTCTTTCGATTGCATCAGACTTTCTTTCAGGAAATATAGGTGCAGAATGGCTTACAAGTCGAGGTTCTCTAAGTGAGATCTGGAGACCCCCTTGGATCTTTTCTTGGTTTGACTACAATGAAATACAAAGTTTTAGTTGTTGAATAATTTACACCTATGACCTCAAAGCACAGAACCATTAAAACCAGCACATAAAAAAAAACAATTATTAGCATAATCACAATAATCATTATTGAAATACAACACCAAGCTGTTTCAAAAGTGAGCCCAAAATCTCAAATTGAAAATTACCAGTGAAATTAATGATGTGAAATAAATGTAATTGCCTAGCACTTAGTTAAGAATGATTACTGTTAAAAGTTAAAATCTTACATCGGAAAAGTGCATAAAATATAAAGGTATATAATGGTTTAAGCTTAACTACCTAATTTGTTAGTTCTAATCTTTTAGCAATAGTTAACCCAAACTCATTTTAATCTAATCACTTTCAAGCTTAACCTCGACTTAATTTTTGTTGTTTCTACCCTTTCAATTCAAATTCCTAATTTCTAATATAATATCAAAGCAGGTTTGGTCTGGCTTTTATTTGTCATCCAGTTTTCCGTCTAAATGTCCAATCCCAGCAGCTCGGTCTAGTATTGCTGCTGCATTCAATTTTAATTTCAATTTGAGATGGAGGAATTTCAATTTAAGTGGTCAATTCTATATTTATCACTTGAGGGATAGTATTAAGAGCTAAAATCTCACATCAGAAAAGTGCACAAAATATAAAGGGTATATAATAATTTGAACTTAACTATCCAATTAGTTAACTTTAACTTTGAGGGTGTTAAGAGTTAAAATCTCACATTAGAAAAGTGCATAAAATATAGAAGGTATATAATGATTTAGACTTAACTATCTAATTGTTTAGTTCTATCATTTTATCAATAGTTGACCCAAATTCATTTTAACTCAATCATTCTCGGGCTTAACCTTCACTCAATTTTTGTGGCCTTGACCCTTATAATTCAAATTTCTAATTTCTAATAATTGCAACCAAAAGGAAAGCACAATTGTACCTGTCCATTTTCTGTCACTAAAGCTTGGGGAAACGACAGGTCCTCATCATCCACCTAGATAATAAGCAACCATGTCAAGGCACAAAAACAAGCTGGTAGAAATGCAAGAAATTAATGAAATAATCAACAATCCTTCAACACTCGCGATAACTTCTTTAAAGAATAAGATTTGGCTCTTTAAGAATGATTTCTTCATGATGCGATGACCATTCTCCAATAAGCATTGTGAGAATAGTATCTCCTTCAAACAAGTATGAAAGCAGTATAAACTTCTATAAAAGAAGTCATCCTTTCTTTTAACACCACAAATTTTGCTTCAAGTGAAAACATAACTGTCCAAATCATGCTCTATTAACAAAGTTCATGATGTAAGACCCAATCAGAGGTTTCTAGTGTTACTAATATAACTCCACTTAACAGCCTGTAACTGTTCTTTTGGCTTAGTAATGTTTGGCTTCCAGAACCTAACGTCAAACTAAAACAATTTTACATAGAAGCAATTATTGCATTAAGAAGAAGTGAAGCACTCTCAAACTAAAACAATTCTATATAGAAATATAGAAGTATATAATAATAATAATAATAATAATAATAACAATAACAACAACAACAACAACAACAACAACAATTATTATTATTATTGTTATTATTGTGATAGTAATTGTTTCATAAAACTTTCAAATAGTAGCACTATGAATTATTTATTATAGAAAGATGAACAGCCCAAAACAAAACATGCAGTGAATATCACATCAGATGATAAAAATATGACTGTTTACGTATTGATCATCCACCTCCAAAATCAATTTAAGTAAAAAGTCTTGACTTGCTCAAAATGCACTGATCAATTGCAGTAGGTCATCAACTCAGTATTTACTAAGTCCAACAATTGATAAAGAACCCATCCATCAACAGGAAGTTTCTGGAAGCACTCTTGAATTTTTGTCCATACTAATGCATGGATTGCTAATTCAAGTGAATTCATTAATGATATTGTTTATTCACTTCTCTTCTCAAAAAATTATTTAAAAAAATTAATGATTTACTTGAATAATAGGATATGCCACCAATATATAGAATCAATAAAGTATGGATCTGGAAGCTGCCATACTTCAATAAAAAAAGGCAACACTGCAGCATATGGAAAAAGATATTTATGATTAGCATATTATTCTTTCAGGAACAAGAATGAAATTAACCTGTTTTACACCAAATGTCATCAATACTCACATACATATAAATAATGTGTGTGTATGTGGGTGCGTGCGCGCAGACAGATAGAGAAAGACAGAGAGAGGAAGGTACAATGCATTTGCAACTTTGAATGACAATCAATATTAACATGCATAATGATAATGCATGAAAAAGGAAAAGAGGGCATAGGATGGTACTTTAGAGAATCTAGCAAAGTAAATGATAAATAAATTAGGAATCACAGCTTAAAATGCTTCCAATTAATATTAAATAGTCACCTCCATTGAATTCCTTGATGCAGAGACAACATCATGCCCCTGCTTATTTGCTCTGTAATCAAAACTTAGTTCCCTCTCTTCACTTGTATCATCGCCATTCTCATCATCTTCACCATCTTCCTTGTCCTCATCATCTTCAAGTCCACGGAATTGATAATCAATATGTTGCTGATCTGTGACGATTTTTACATGTTGATCAACTGCCTCAAGTGATTTAAGCCCCTTCCGAAAGAAATTCAACTGCATTTAAAGCAGAAACAACAGCATGCATCATCCAAGTTACGAGAAGAATGAAAAAGCTTGACCTTTAAAAAACTCCTAGTATAAAGAAAACCTGGGCTGCATGATGACGAGCTGCCTGTGTTAAGAGACTTCGAGACTGCCCTTGTTTCAGGGACTTTAACCGGAAAACGTACAGGGTTGCCTCTTCATTATACTCATCATGAGCTGTTCGCAGTTGCTGCAAAGTAAAACTTTCTCCTTTGCCACTCTTTGACTTTCCTTTCTCTTTCTGTTGTGCAACCATGTATTCATAGACATTTCTGAACATCGCATAAAAGATTCAGAAGAAATTTACTTTCATAAAACAAAAGCAGAATTAAATAGAAGAGAACAAACCTTTTTTCATCGCACTGTCGCTTCATATCCTGCACCAAGAGAGCAAGGGAATTATATAAATGCATCTAGATAATATAAAAGGTGATATAAATTGTAAGGCCTTCTTTGGCAAGGCAACAACTGTCACCTCCACCACAAAGAGAGAAAGGAAAAGCTTTTCTAATTGAACTCCAAAAACCCAAATCCAGCTTGGCATGGATTTATTCAAAACTCAATGCCAAACATATTTATGAGTAACATGCATCAGTATCATTGTTGTCACACTAATAGGCTCCAAATGGCATCTTTTCGAAAAGCACCCCCTTCAAATGCTTTTTCAGAGAGAGAGAAATTGTTTTTGAGCTGTTTCAGGTTTTTTGGGGCCAAAACCTGTCAACAACACCTTGAAATAAAGTCATTTTTTTAGTCACAATGATTTTGCGGCTACTTTTCTCGATAGTCGATACTAGATCCAATAATAATGCCAAACAAACCCTAGACATAAGAATATTAGTTCAAGACCAAACATTATAAAATTGTAGCACACAAAAAAGTTCAACATCCAAATAACCATTCAAGCACTTGCAAATTGCACTTTCAGCAAACGCAGTTTATCAGCGTTAATCAACACACATCAATGGCTTGATGAAAACTAGTTTATGCAAACCAAGGTTGACAAGTTCCTACATAAAAGGCTTACAAAGAATACAAAACCAAGATTGTTGCAGGGGTACAGAAACACCAAAGAAGAGAAGGGTTATAGCACAACGCATTGATCATCAGAGGAGAGTCAACAAGAGCTCCCAATCAACAACCAGGAACCAACCACCTATCATAGAAGGGCAATTTTTGGTTTCACAATAAGACTCGGAAGATTATCCCTACCCTATGTAGCTTATGAGTTTACACCCAGCTCTGGTTGGGTACAGCTTCTTTTCAATTTCTCTTGTAGCTCTTACTTAAATCCATACAAGTGTATCCACAGCCCTTCCCCTCCTTCTCTTTCTTGCCCAGCCAAACTGACTTGACGAGGAATCCATTCTTGCAAACAAACACAACCCCTACACACACCTGGGAGAACCCCTTACTGCATATTTATCCATACAAGACCTAAGTAGGCGGGTTGAGGTTCTACAAGGTGCCCACTACTTGGAGTACCCTCCGCAAATGAATATGATGTCTGTCAAGTTCAGTTCTTAGAAACTGTTATGATAGTTTGAATTCCCGACTTCAACTCATAATGGAACAATCTTCCCTCTGTACAAGGCTCACCCTACAAAAATGCCATTAAGCACTACAAACCAAGACTTACCTTATGTTTTCACAAAAAGACCAGGCAAGAACAAAGGAACTCAATCCATTGCAACTAGACAAAATTTTTTCACTTTTTTCCCTCAATAGATGAGGCAAAAAAGTTGGGATATACAACATTTTCTTATTTGGCAAGGCAACCACTGTCAAGATCAAATTTCAAAGTTCTTTGATTGCAAAGAAAGGTAGAATATTGCTAATATTCCACCAAGGAGTATCATTTTAGCTTACATACTATTAGTAACACATGAACCTTCATAAGCGCACTTTGCTCATGTAATAACGCAAATGCCCTCAATGATGAAGAGTGAGTGTGTAGAACAACAATTTTGAAGAGTGATTGCTATGATTACAACAAGTACTAGAACAAGAATGATACAAACAAAGAACATTGCCACAACAATCAGAAAAGGAAATATATAGCAAAGCAAAACCCTTAAAAAATAAACAAACAGTATGGGGATTCAGACAACCAAACCTCAACTGTCCGAAGTTCATTGAGAAGAGACTCTGATGGATTTGTGATTGTCAAAAATATATGGGACCGCTGAATTACCAGAAACAATAAGTTAGAACCAGGTTGAATCGTAGGAACTATTTCATAATAGTTTCAAAACGAATGCTAAAAGAACAAAAAAAACAGCTGGTACTCACATAGCTATCAACAAGTTTTTGAAGTTCAAACTGCACTTTACCCAACATTAACAATATCCGGCCTGCAAATAAATGTAAATAATCATATCAACTCACATGTAGTCCATATTTTCTAAAATGAAATTAAAGAGAGGGTGCACTTTCTCTGCCAACCCCAATCCCAACCAAAAGAGAAAAAATAAAAATAAAATACACATTCACACACTCACAATTTTGGCAAAATGTTAGGACTGTTTTAATTCCAATTGTCTGCATACTACTTGTAAATACTTTTACAGCCCCTCTATAAACAAAATTCAAAATTTTATGCAGGAAATTGAAATGCATGGTACAAAGACAGACACACATTATTTGAGAGTGTAATAATTAGCAATAAGGCTATTATTATACAATTTTCCAGGTTAAATTTGAGAGAGCATGCAACAACTCCATGATCTATCTCAAATATAGCTAGAAAAGAGGTAACTTGGCCATCCATTTTCAGTCTATCACTTACCACTTTCTTCATCATCGTGTAATGCAGTTTTTTCCAATAGACAGGAACCCATTTCCCGCAGTGACTCTGAGAATTCTGAAAGTGGAAATGGAATCAAATGGAAAATCTTATATCACAGTACCAGATATAATTTGGCAACTTGTGCATGCAAATAGCACTATTTATACTTGAGACTAAAATCGCCATTGCACATATCAGGCATTGTAGAAACCAACTAAAATATTTAAAAAAATGTAATTAACAATATATAAGAACATAACAATCTCAGAAAACTTGAGATGACGTGTTATAAATTCTTCAATGCCTACAAGCCATAAAATTACTACAAAGAACATCCGCCTCCCACATTGCATGATCTGGGGATGGTCATATATAAGCAGCCTTCTCTTGCATTTGCAAGGAAGTTGTTTCCAAAGTCTGAGCAATGCTTCTTGATATCTTCACTAGGCCTCGAAATGGGCACCTCAAACAAGTTTGAGAATAAGTTCAATTTGGGAACATAACAATATATTATTATAGAAAGAATCCTTAGAAACAGCAGCTAAGGTAATACTACATTTGACTAAAGAATTTTACATCATTCAAATTGTAATATGAGTTACTAATTGAAAACCTACCTACCAGCAAACTTTTGACCCTCAAGAGGAATATGAAAAAGCAGTCCAAAAAGGGAGAAAAGGGGGGGTGGGGGGAACTGGGATCCAAGACAGGCCAAATTGTAACTGCAAAAGCTTGATTTGACAGGCAAAATAGAAAAGACTGAATTTCTAAGGCACAACATAAAAAAAGAAAAAGAAACGGAAACAGAAACTAGGGAAGGGGGAAAAAGAGGGAAGTTAATTTACCATATGCACTGTTTGCTGTTGCAGCAGCTGCAGAAAGTAAACTATCATAACAATTTCTCATGTCTTGCATATCCTGTGAGGAGAAGAATCAAATTAAAGATATTGAACAACAATCTTTACCAAGTCATCCAAATCTCAGGCAAAAGAAACAAAACTACAAACCAGAAAATTCTCAATATGTTTATTAACTAAGTACGAGCAAAAAATACCAAATTAGAGAAAGCAATAAACCTTTTCCGACTCAAAAACCACTAACAAATTTTCAAAACGTTGTTTTTCTTTAGTTTCCACACTACAGAAGAACGAAACGCTAATTCAAATCTGGAGTTCACATAAATGTTCTACATTTGCTTCACAACTAAATCTGTTAGCTGAGTTACTCTCCTCAATTTCACAACAATTCACCAATCAAACATCCTCTCAGTAAACAAGAGTTAACCGCCACAAAAATTTCAACAATTAAATTCCGAAAAAATTTTGCACATAATAATGGAGATTCACCTCAAAATTGTAATCCACTACCTCATCAACCAAACTAGTCGGACAATAACATCGATCCAAAAATCTAATTCTTGATTAAATCGAACTTCACAAAATTAACGAATCTAATAATTTCACTTGAACATATTTTTTTTTCTCAAAATAAACGAGAAACAAAAAAAATCCAATTTCAAGTTAAAAAAATTAAGGAAACACTTAAAAAAGAGCTTAAAAGAGAGTATTAATTAAGATGAAAAGTAACCTGTGCAGCTTGGGCGAGCTCATCCAACTGAGCACTCGGTAAAAGGTCTCTTTTGTCCTTAGCATCGCTCTTATGAAGCTTAAATCCTCGAAACTTACCTAGCGGAGATTTCATTTCTCCAAAACCCTAACCGCAATGACCAAACACAACCAAACAAACAACCACCACGCCAAGAGAAGAGAAGAGAAGAGAAGCTCAAAGAGAGAATCAAAACGCTCTTTATTTTTCTAGCTTGGCGTGGAATCCAAATTCCTGCGGTGAAGAATTTAGCAAGTGTGAAATTAGGAAAACAAAAAGAGAGAGAGAGAGAGAGAGAGAGAGGAGTGGAATTCAAATCGATTGTTTCAACGACGTTCAAGAATAAATAAAATACAATTAAAACAGAGAAGAAAGCTTTCCTTCGGGTCAAAATCGACTCGTAAGAGATCGGAACGAAAAAATTATAAAAAAAAAAAAGAAAACAGGAAATGAGGAAAAAGAGAACGTGTTATTGCGTGACATGTGTCACAGTCGAGAGCAATTTGGTAATTCAATTGGTATGGGCAGTCTGACCTGGCAAGGGACAGTGGTCATGGATAGTGACACGTTGGCAGTTCATGGGACACTGATAGTGTCGAGTTGGCAGTCAAAGTCAGATATCGGTGACAAGGAAAGAGAGGGAAGGGATGACTTACTCTCTAATTGGAAGGAAACCAATACAAAATTATCTTTTACTTTGACCGATAATGAGGTTGGGTCAGATCTTCTGTTTGTTGTCGTTATTTTCCGATTTTGCCCTCACTTTTTCTCACTAAAGAACAATTGACCACATTGGAAGATATTTTGGATTACCTAGGTTTCAAGAATTCGGTCCGATTCTCGACCAAACTCGAGCCAGAAGATCAAGATTTAGAGGTGGAATCAAAATTGAATCGCTTATATTAAAGTATAAATTAATTAATAATTTTATATTTTATATTATAATGAAATCATATGTTATGCAGAATATATAGATTAGTTAATTTATTACATAAATGAATTATTTAAAATTTATAGTAGTAAATATAACATATTTTGTAAATAAATATTTTAAATAAACAAAATTTATCGATATAAAATAATCTTAAAATATAAATTAAATATTTTAATTATCTACAAAATGAATGAATTCTATTGTATTGCACTTAAATGTTATATATTGTAAAAATTAAAAAAAATAATTGAATATCAATACAATAATTTTTAATAAATATATTTAATTTTTATTATAATTTGTTACTTAAAATAAAGTTTTATAATTATATTATAAAAAGATAGTTAAGTGCAATTCAAAATTATAATAAATTTATTTAAAAAATAAATAATCATTATATATTGTAAATGATAATTTAACAACTATAATTTTAAAGTTTAAAAATAAATAACTAAAATCAGAATCAAAATTAAATAAATGTACATCAATCAGATTGATAAGTTTGACTAAATTAATCAAATTTTTACTATATTTTTTAATTTCATATTTGAAATTAATTTGAACTAATTAAAGATCTAATTTCTGAATTTTTAAATTAAACAGCCAAATTGAGTAAAGTTTTATAACCTTAATTGCTTTTTATTTTATTTTATTTTCTTAACCCACGAATTCTATACTATAAAGTGTTACATTGTATCTCATTAATTCTCTCTCATTGTACCAAAAGCATCTATAGTATAATTGCATTCTTTATTTTTAAGGCACTTAAAATCTTTTGTAAAAAAATGTCATTCAATAAATAAAAGATTTTATATGATATTAATAATTTTAATTTTAATTATAAAATAATATAAAATGCTTAAATCATTGCTAATATCTTTGTAATACTATTAATAATAATTTTTATTCAATATTATAAGATACTATAAATTTTTTAAAATGCTATTAGAATCCTTATCTTGTAATTTCTGAAGGATGTTGATGTTTTAGTAAATTTTAAAATGAAATTCCTTATAAAATTTGCATAAATTATTTTTTTCAGTAATATAAAATTAATAATAATTCAAAATCAATACATAATAATTCTCATAAAAATAAATTCTACTGTTAAGAAAAAAAAATAAGGATACAAACTCACATAGTGATTTAAGGAATGGTTAGGCAGGAGAGGGAAAAATTGTTCCCCTTATTGTATGTAGAAAAATGAAAAAGAATAATTAGTAAAAGAAGTGAGAAAGAAAGAGTAATAATGAATAGATAAAAAATTATTTAGTTAATTTGGAAATTATATGCATAAAAGGGTAAGTACAAAATAGGTCAAATAATAAAAATATTAATCTCCTCTAAAAATTGAATTTTTTATACCTCAATTTAAAGTATAACTAATATTAACACTTGCAAAGAAATGATGAAGAATTATCAACATATTTTCCTTCATTTTAAAAAATATAGCAGCTTAAAAATTAGTGATTTTCATTCATTATGGTTTATTTATTTTTTATATGTATTTTAAAATAAATATTTTTTTATTGTATTTCGATCACGAAAACAAAAAAGAAAATTTTAATTGTAAAGACGTAAATAACTATTCAAAGAAAATGCTTTGCAAATTAAGGGTAAATATGGTAAAATAAACAAAAAAATTGGTAGTTGAAATTTCTTATGCCCATTTTTGAGATGTAACCAATTGGAAATTATAGGGCAAAGAATTGTTCCAATCCGCCTCTTTTTTAAAAAAGTTTTAAAATTCAATTCAAATGAGAACAATAGGTGAAGTTTACACTTTCTTTTCTTCCCCTTCCTTTTGACTTTAGCCATGTTGACGCATATGCTAAAGAGAGAGAGAGAGAGAAAGCTTGGAAAGGGAAGAGATGATTAGGGATGGACAATGACATGTTAGATTTGATTTTTCACCACAATTAAATTAATTGAATATATTTTAAAAAATAACTGAATTATAATTGTTAATAAATAAATTAATTTTATTAATTTTATTTTTTTCTTGAAAATTATATATATATATATATATCATATATTAATTATATATATGGATATAAACTAGTATATATTAATTATATATAAATACATATAATATTTTACTTATATTTAAGTACAAAATTATACTCATATTACTTAAATTATTTTGAATTTTATATATTCAGTTAAAATTTTTTTGCTTTTATATATTTTAAATCGAATCAAATCATTCTGATTAAATTTTAAATTGCAATTAAATTAAGTCAAATTCCAAATTCTATCAGATTAAATAATTCAGTTTCTCCATACCTATGCCCATGATTGCAGATGGGTCGAAGGGTGTGGTACGTGAGAATATGTCGGGGTACATTATTGCTCTATTATTGAAATGGTCTATCTATTTTTTAAAATCTGTTTAGCAATTTGACTTAATTAAAGCTAAATTTTAAATTATATTTTCTGAAATCTTTCTGAAATCATGATCGCAAAAGTGTAATTAAATTAAAAAGAGAAAAGTACAAAATTTTATAACGCCATTTTCCTCTTTTATAAATATATTCTTATAATTTGTTTATTAGTAAAACTCTATTTTATGGTACAATATCATTTATAAAATGATATCAAATTTATAATTTGATTATATGGTACTAGATTTTATACATTATTTTAATTAATTATATATATATAATTTGGATACATAATTTATTTATTTCAAATACAAAATTTATTTATTTTTTTGTTTATTTTTTGTATATATTTAAGTAAATTTTACAATGATAAAATTAAAATTTATTTAAATATATGAAAAAGTAAAAAAAAATGTTTTTATTAAAGTGAAACAATTATATATTAATATATAATTAGTTAAAATAATATACATAATATAACATCAAGTCAGATAGATATAACAAAATTATGAATCTAATACCACTTTACAAATGACATTGTACCACAAGATAGATTTTGACAAATAAACAAACTATAAAACCATATTTATAAAAAATGAAACCATAATTTTGTACTTTGCCCAAATAAATAACTACGAGACCATATTTATCAAAGACGAAACCACAATGTAAAATTTTATACTTTGCCCAATTAAAAATACATTTAATAAGTGAAAAAATTCAAATTTATTTATTTGTATTCATTCCTTCATACATTCGATTCCAAAACAAATAAATAAATTCTCAAACTTCAAACATAATGCATCAGTTAATGTCTCTTGCAAGCCTCAACTTATATAAATATCAAATATGTGCTATATTAGCTAACATTTTTCGTTATAGCAAGCTTTAATTTATTTAATTAGTTGATAATTCATGCATTATACGAACTATATTTTAATATATATTTAAAACATATTTATAAATAATAATAAATTAAAAAATCTATTATATAAATAAATAATATATTTTTATTAAAAAGATTATATATATAATATAATTTTAGTTTATTTTATATAATAGTTTATTTGTAATTTTTCTTAGTATATTTTTTTATATTTATAGTTTTAATTAAATAATTTTATATATCAAATTAATAGAGGTTTCAATCATTTATTTATTAAATAATCAATTTAATAAATAATAAACTTATCGTATTAGATAAACTCTAAATTTAATATATAATAAATTATTAATTATAAAACCGAAATTAAGCATATATATTGATTGATTTCTTAATATACAAAATATGTAAGGCAAAGTCCATTATTTAGTTCACTCCTTCAAGCATGGCAAGTTGGGCCAGGCCAGCCTTTACTCAACTAGAAAATTTCTTTGTTGCATTTGTGTAGGGTGATGTAATTGTTTACGAGTAGGTTAGCCCTTGAGTTAAGTAAGGCTCATCTGTTCATTTATTTTCTTTCACATGACAAATTTGACCCAATGACTCAAATTTAATATCCTTTTTATATAAATTAATGTTAGAAAGTGGTTGGATGGATGCACAAAGAATCTCAAATGTATCTGGACTAGGAATTTAGATGATATTGTGGCAGTCGATATGTTGGACTTTGGTTTATTACTCTTATAATACACGCATTCAAATTTTGAAACTAAATGCATAAAATTCTACCTTCACATAAGCATTTAGGTTAAGGGGTATGGATTTTTTTTTATTTGTTTTATTGTGTCGAAAAATGGGTACATCAATAGAATATTGAAATGATGAAGCATTTAAATTATATGATAAACTTATCTATATTAGACAATATCATTGCCCATTTTTCTGATACAATGAATACTTATGGCTGAATATAAGAGCATAATTAAATAATACCTTTTTTATAAATTGAGTTGGACTTTCTTTTTTCAACAACGCAGAATTAGACTGAATAAATGTGGCAGAACACGAGAATATATGACACAAAACTTAGTCTAAAATATGAAGCTATATGACATAAAATATATTATTAACATTAATACTGAATGAGAAAATAAAGGTGATGCAAATTTTACAAATACAATTGCAAGTTCCAACATGAGTATTGCGTGAACACAAAATTTTTAAGATATATTCTTAATAAGATCTTTAACTCAACGTGTATTGGTGAAACATTAACCAAAAATATAGAGAAAATGGTAAACGCTATGCTAAAAAAGGAAAAAGATAAATGATAAATCAATTTTAGAACACAATAAATAAACTACTTGATATGTTCAAAGTCTTTAAAAGAAAATTCCTTGATACTAGAGAGAAAACAAAATCAATATTATTGATGAATAAACTTATTTATACCTTGTATATGGCTTATATATGCTATTAAACACACTTATAATCCTATTTGGAATAGGAAAAATAGTCCCAAACAACTTGCTACAAGGATTGCCAAAAAAATATTTTCATATAGTGTAGAAAAATTAGTTTTAAGCTAATTAGGAAATAAAATCCTAAACCAAAGAGAAAACTTAATAGACCAATAAGGAATCAAAATAAATTTCAACATGAAGAAAATAAACTCAATCTCAATCTTGCTAAATAAGAGACTGATTTTCTCCTTGCAAACTAGGTCAAATCTTCAGTATTTAGGCAGCCCATTAGCTTGTATAAGCCGTATAAATCTTTGTCCTTCAATATTTTTTCATGATTTTCAAGCTTTAATGATGTGTATACTCATATGGCTTGAACTAGTGCAAATAAGATTGTTTCTACAAATAAGGTAGGCACAAACTAGATAACTTACTTCTTTATAACTTTAATCATTCTAATTTGACTTTCGTGTGTAAATAAAATATCTCTTGAAATATTAGTAGTGCTTTTTGAAACTTGAATGAGGTTTTCTTGATAGCTCCCATCATTTCTTGAAACTTTAAGAATGTTTCTATATTGATTCTCACTGTTCCCCTTCCGTCAAAAAGATTCATACTGGAATCGTGATCAATAATCAAGAGAAAGTTAAGAAACAACAAGAATAACTCTAATATCACACTTATCATATAATTTCACTTTTTAGTTATTGTGGCCACTATAACAAAAAAAAAAAAAAAAAATCTCTTCTCACAAGTAACTTGGAACACGTTTATATTAGACACTTCATATATACTCAAATTCTTCCACTAGGTTTAAATTTAAGTTGAACATATCCATTTAAGTTTTTACAAAGAAATTCCTTCCATCTAATATGAATAAATAATAAATCATTAAAAGCCTATGACAAGAAAACAAAAATATGCGGCAAAAAAAATTAAACTTGTAAGTACTAAAATAAGTTTCCTTATACAAGGTATAGTCATAGCTTGCTTAGAAAATAAAATTCTTTTAACCTCTTCTTTTTTTTTTTTTATTTTATCAATGCACTCTCTTTTTTATTCTTTTTTTATACGAATGTGGATAACTTGTCCCAAACTCATATGTAATCTTAAAATCAAAGCTTAGGATCGTTTCAAGAATTAAGTAAGAAAAACTTTAATTCTCAATAAGACCCTTAAATAACCTATACCTAAGAACCTTAGTTATAAAAAATTAAAGATTATCTAATGCCGAATATAAGATTAACTAAGTCAATTTTAAGTTTATATTAAACTAAGTTTGAACGCACTAAGTTTTCAATTGATAAATTCACCTAAGTTCTTTGAAGAATCAAAGAAAGAAATTAAACATCACCAAAAGTCAAAATTCATTCATTAACTAAAGAAAGGTCACGGTCTTGGGCCTTTATAGGCATTACATAACTTAAACGTAAAGCCAACTACTGATAACCCTAATTTGGAAGAGGAAAGAATAATTTCTAGAATATCCTATTTAGAATTAGATCAAAGAGAGTTTCTTTCTTCCTAAAATATTATCTAAATCCTAATCAAGAAACAATTGAAATTCTAATCTAAATAGGAAGATACATTCAACCAATGAGAAAAGAGGAAGGAAAGACAAAAATAATTAAGCAACTCTTAAAGAATCTTGAACTTTGACTTGGATTTGACTTTTTGACCTTGTTTGGCCACCCCACTTTATGGTTCTTTTATAATTCCCTTGCATGCCACCAAATGTGTGTGGAAGCTTATTGGATATTTTTTAGAACTTTCTAGAATATTCATAAAACCTTCTATAACCTTCAAGATTATTTGGTGTAAATTACTTCATTTGAAGAGTTTAACTTTAATTATTCATCTTGAGAGCCCAAATATGAAATTAAGGTACATGGGTGATAATTTTGTCTTTGTGCAGAAGATCTACTAAATGCTAATGCGATTAGAGCATATGTGCTTGATTTCTTCATTCCAAACTTGATATTGATGTTTTCTTTCATGAACACTCCTAAAGGTTTTTAAACTTCTTCATGCATGCTATTATCATTAGTCCTTTATATTTGAGTAGATCATCATATTTGGTGCTTCTTTAGTTCGCATCATTTTCACTTTTTCTCCCTATTTTGCCTTTTTTTTTTTCTCCTTTTTACTCTTTTGATTCTTAGTCTCTAGTTTTCTCTCATTTTTAAATTCGACCACTCTCTATTTTTTCTCCTCTTTTTCTTTTACATCTCTCTTTCTTTTTCACTTTCTCATTTTTAACCATATTTTCTTTTTTACTCTCTTTGTTGTTCAATCTCTTTCTAACTCTTATTTGATCTTTATAAGCTTGTCTTAAAGTAAGTGAAGCAAGAGTTATTAATCTTTCATCTTTTTCAAATGAGACTATGTTAGTATATCCATCATGTTTAGCTCTCTTATCAATTTGCTAAGAATGTCTCAAAAGTGTATAACCAATTCGCATAAGAACTACATCATATAATGTTCCATCTTATATATACCTACCAATAGTAATGAAATCAACACTTGTTTGTCTATTTTGACTTCTCTATACTCACTCATCCATCATAATTTGTATAGCGTTTGATGCTTTATGGCAGCTAATTTTTAGCTTCTTCTTGTATCAACCTTATGCTTGCAAAATTAGAACTTATCAATATTCTAAATACAAAATACAAACACAAATCACTTCATGTCATATTATAGTAACTGAAGAAAATAAAAATTATTAATTGTAAGAGCAAATAACAAACTGAGAATATGATTTTTGAAATGTACAAAAAAAAAAAAAAACAAGTTCTTGAAACGCCAAACAAATTCAATCTTACATAAAGTAAATAAGCTTGTATCACAATATTTAAAGAACAATGAACTTAGAAACAAAATAATACCAAATAATTAAAAAATAAAAGATTAAATTACATAAAAGAATGAATTTAATTATATCATCATTGATTTAATTCATATAATACTCATTACGTAAAAATAAATTTACACTCATAATTATTTATTTTTACTTTTACCATTATTACTATCTTCTCTCTTATCCTTAATATCTCATCATCACTCCCATTATCATGGTGGCCAGCACTATGACTACTAACTTTGGCCATTACTAGCACAATACCCCCTTCGGAGACCAGCTGCTTGGCGGTTGTGATTGTTATTAACGAATCACCATATTCGTTTTGCATGCATGATAACTAAATAAATAAAATATAAACAAAATTGCGATTCTGTTTCATTATATTAATTTTATTTTTATAATTAAATATACGATTGAATTGATTAATTGCATTGCATTATATTATATTACAATTACAATGCGATCATCCAAATCTCTATTTTCCATTTTTCATTTTGACCTCCAGCCATCAAATAAAAAAAAAAAAGACACAAAATGTAAGTTATATAATGGATAGAATTTTTAATTAACCCATAAAAATTCTCAATTTTTGCATACTAGCGGATTTAGTGATTTGTAAAACCCATATACAATAAAAAAAGAAATAATTAGTTTTTTTGGTAGATATATTTTTTCCAATATATATTGGGCAAAACTCAGAAGAAGGAAAGGTGGCTAAGGCTTAACTAATATGTTATATCATAGTCAAATAAGACTTTTTTTTTTTTTTTTTATAAATTATAAAAAAATATTAAAATTTACATTTTTTAAAAAAAAAAAAAAAAAACAAAAAAAAGGTTTTTTTTTTTTTCAAAAAAAAAAAAAAAGGAGAAGAAAAAAGACAGATGGAGTACTCTTTTTCTTTCCCAACATTGCGGAGTCCCTTTTTGGGAAAAAAGCAAGTAAATTTAGGAAAAGCATCCATCATGATCTTGTTCATTATTTCCTATATTAATTTCTTTTTTTCCTTTTGTGCTTTATGGAAAGAAAAAGATAACATAATGGAATGCGTGATCCAGTCATAGTATAAGAGAATCAGAAATGATTGGGACTGACAGAAAAGTAAATGGGAAAAACAAATACTTAATATAATATTGATTTGAACATATTAAAAAATACAACAATTAATTTAAATTCGACTAGTTTTCTTGTTTGAAAATTATATAAATAATATAATTAATTCATTTAGGTAAAAAAAAAATTTAGAAAGGGATATAAATCTTAACATAAGTAACATTTTACTTATAAATATATGAATTTCGTTATAAATTACGTTAAGACTTAGACTAAAAGCATAAAAAATATCATTGATATGGCGACGCAACCAAATGAATATATCAAGAAAGGGACATGAGTATTCAAATATATCCATACTGGCATGGCATCTTATCCGCCTCACTGAAATTAGTCTCTTTGTAGACATGGCAGACAACAACGTCTCAATACTAAAAACATCAAGCTTTGTATTTGATCAACCATAATACTCCCATGAATATTCATAAGAATATGGTTGCCAAGAACCATTTCAACTACACAATTTACTATTAACTTCAACAACACGTTAATATGATATTAATATTCATGTAACACCTTATTTTTAGAATCTTTTACCAAGTAATATGATATTAATATTATTACACAAGTTGGTATAATTAAAAATTAGTTACTAAAAGAATAATGTCATATAATTTTTATGGATTAATAATAATAATAATAATAATAATAAGAAAATCTAGCATAGAAGAATAAGAACATCTAATATATTATAATTAAGAATAAATTTATTATATTATTTTTAATTAACTAGTTTAATAAAATTATATTTTCTTGTTATTATATAATTTTTAGAATTTTAATTCATATTATCTTAATATTTAATTTAGTAATTTATTCTATATATGCATGTATGTATATTATAGGAGTAAATTAATCTGAGCACAACACATTTAGCTGACATATATAAAAATTGAAGAAAAATTGAACTCAACAACCATATCTCTATCATCTACATAAAAATTGAAGAAATGAAGTTCTTCCATAACAACTGATTATTTAGGAAATCAATATCTCAACTTTTTTCTTTACTTTTCTTTTTTATTTTTACTGATACGAAAAAGGAAAAAAAAAAAAAAAAAAAGAGGAAAGTTCAGTAGTAAATGAAAGATTTCTGCCTTATATATATTACTAACTTATCTAAGGTAATGATCATACATCAGACAGGTTTACTGGTGCTGCAATTAGAAGGGGTAGGATTCTGATATCTGGAAGAAATATTCCACAAATTTCTGACTCCTACTGATCCACCCCTGTGCAAGACCATCTTAAGTCCTCGATTTGATGCACCACCTCCCTTGTACCCACTCCTAAATCCTCTTCCCTTCCTCCCTCTTTGTGGAGTTTCTGATCCCTATCGAGAAAAATAATTAATTTTTAATTAATCACGTAGAACATATAATATAATCAATTAGCTAGCAACTATAAAGAAAAAAGAAAAATTATTTGCTATAGTGGTGCATTCATAAACCGAACCTTGTCACTCTCCTTCGTTGATTTGCTTTTTTCATCTGTAAAATATGTAACTTGGATATTAATTACATCATCAAATGAAGTAAACTAAATATGCATCTTGTATGATTGATAGCGAAAAATTGACCTGTGTGATGGCTAGTGACAGAATCATTATCAACACAATAAACCCGGAAACTAGGGGATCCTGGAGAAAGTAAGATGCTTGCATATTCCTCTTCTACGTTGCTTGGCCTAATAAGTTCATCTTCAACATCGTCAACTGGTTTTCCAGCCTGCTCCTTGTTATGATCAGGGTTTGGAACATCTTTCTCCATCGTCTCAAGTGGCAATTGCTTGAAAGACAAGGCATTACTTACATACATATTTATTGTCCAAGAGGAAGAAAAAAAATTGCTTTTTGGGCCAGGATCAGGCTCTAATTCTCTTTCCACGCCTCTCCTCTTCTCATTGGAACTGATAACCCTCCTCAAGAACCCACCTTCGCTGGTCACAGAAGAAACGCTCTTCCGGTGAGAATCGGCATCGTTCTCCCTACCACGGAGGGATTTGATTCGATAGCCAAGCCCCGTATCTTCAATGTCTAACTTGGAAATTCCGCAGCCCATGAAGAATGAAGGAGGGGAAAAGGGATCAAAATGAAAAGAATGAGAGGTAATACATTGGAGAACAAAGAGGAAGGTCAAGCTAATTAACCCAAATTAATTTCTTATTGGAATGAAAAGAATAGGGATGATTAAGAGTAGCTCTTTTTTTTTAAGATGATGAAGAGAATGAGAGATCCAACGAGGCTTACGGGGTTTGGTTTTTGGATTAATGATGTAAGAACGATGGGCTTCCATCAATTACATGCATATTAATGTATTATGACTAGGATACAGTTAAAACCGTTACCCTTATGAATCCACTTGTCTCTCTCCTCTCCATCCTCTCCATCCCATTATTACTTAATAATAAGGCAGCAGGATTATTTGTGTTTAGTTTAGATTTTAGTTAGCTAGGAAGAGGGAATTTTTTTTTTTTTTTAGAGTATTGAGGAAGGAGATTATATTATATGTGTAATTTTATTATTTCAAATGTTTTAATTTTATATTATTTTAATATTTAATTTAATAATTTATTTTATATATTTCATTTTGATATTATATATATCATATGCCAAATATTCATTACTTAGTTACATATTATATATTTGCCTTGATTTCTATAGAAATGAATAATCATTAGTTAATTACATATTATATATTTGCCTTGATTTCTATAGAAATGAGAATGTTATTTCTGAAATGGAGAAAGGGGGAAAAGAGTGATATTTTATTTAATAAAATTTCATTTTAAATTCGATACATTTTTAAGTAAATCAAATATAAAAAATCAAAATCATGTTATTTTTATTTCTTTTTTTTTCCCACAAACTAAACGACCTCAAAAATGAGATAGCTATACAGGGGATTGATAGTCTAAGAATTGAATATTTGTGATGACCGTTAAAAAATATACGAATTTAAATCGTAATATGTTATTTTCCTTCAAGAAAAATAAAATTTCGTGGTGATAAAAATAAGTAACAAATAAATAATTGGATTAAGAAATAATTGGGCCAAGCTCTTCATTGTGTAGCCCAAACTCATTACTCTAACGACGTCGTTTGGTTCTAATTCAAGGCACGGCGACGTTCGAACACCTTTCTACTTATTTGCTGTTGTTTATGTCGTAGGGGGTGGAGCAGGGACGATCGGTGAAGAAAGCAAGCAGAGTGCATAGCTGATACCAGATAGAGAAAGGAGGGAATGGGAGGGGCATTTTGGGGCACAAGAATAATGGAGATAGTGAAGAAGCACGACTCAGGAGGGCTAGTCTGGAAAAGAATAAAACTCACTTCTACCCGTAAAGCCAACGCCAAGAAGCGTCTCCTTAGGGTTTGGCAGGTCTGTCTCTGTCTCTGTCTCTTTCTCTGTATTTCTGATTTCAATTTCGATGCCTTATTCGACATAGCTATTGATAAAAGTTGTTTAATTGTCTTCTCAAGCTAATTCACTAGCTATTTGCATAAGATTCAAATTTGAGCTTTTCTCAAAATCAACTTTTGTCTCTCTACACCCATATTGGAGAATTTTATGATCAATTAGCATGGGCAATAGCAATGTCAAGCATGCTCTTATTTGGTTGCTGTTTCTGATTTCAGAGACTCTGTATCTGGTGTCTGTAACTGTTTTATTTGTCGATCGCTTTCCTTTGCTGCCCTTTTATGAATTTCTTTATATATAAAAGTGTCTGTAGCTGTTTGTTCATGGTTCTCATTCATTTGGTGTCCTTCAATGAATTTTCTTTATCAGTGAAAAGCAGATTATTCATGCAATACCTGGTGTTCCAAAAGAGACTATGTTTTCAAGTCTTTACCTCTGTGTTATATTTTCTCATTAGAGCAAATTCTTTTGATGTATCTATCTTGATACCGTTTATCTGTAAAATTTTGAAACAAGCCAAGTCTTGCAAGTAACTAGTATTTAGCTAAACCCACAATTTCAGACTTGAGTTGGGGTTATTGCAAATATAATGTGGATCGATCTGAACATTTCTACAATAAAAAGGGAAAAGAAATTGCATCTATTTAAGCAGTATGTATTCTAGATTTAGCTAAGAAGACCTATCTGTGTTCTTGTTAATTGGATTTTGTTAATTTGTTTTTAGTTTAGTTCTGAGCCTCAGTACCAGCAATTAATTCTTGAATTCCTCAAAACTGTTTTCTCTCTGCACTATTGTTGGTACTTGGTTCTTTTGTACAAAAAAAGGCTGCAGCATTTCACAAATATATACTATTCCTTTTAGGGCTGAGCACGGGACACAAAGATTCCCGAACCAAACCCGAAAACCGAATTGAACTGGCATTGGACCGAAAATATCTCCAAAGTTATAGTAAAACACCAAACTTGAACCAAACCAAGTAAATTAAATAGGACGGTTTTAGAGATTTAGGTGTCTTTGGACGGAGAACTGAACCGGAACCATCCCAACATTGCACCGAACTGAAAATCTCCATTTACACCGAATATATATATATATATATATATATATATATATATATATAGAAGTCCACAACCCGTCCCTCCTCCATTTACAAAGTCCAATCCCTTACTTCACACGCATTAGTCCAGTCCACCTTTCACATACAGATACCCGTGTGTGGCACACATACACATTAATGTACAGTATACACACACACCCACACACACTTAGTCTTCACTAATCCTAATCTTAAAACATAAAACAAAAGCTCTCTCTCATCTCTCATGGAAGCTGGCACCGCACCCACCCACCCCTCATCTTCTTCGCCTTCGTTTCTTGTATTCTCTAATCTATCTCTTACACAACAGTTCTTGCATCCCTCCAACCCTCATCAATTTCCACCTTCTTTCTCCTACAATCTCTCTCGCACACAACAACCCACTCCTATCACACCCACACACTTTCACGATCACTATAATCACAGCACAGTCACAGATCGAGCCCTCTCTCTTCTCTAACATCTTTTTTTTTTTTTTAAAAAAAAAAAGGCAGAAGAAGGATAAAACTCAAATCAGGAGAGATAAAGCTCAAATTGAAAGAGCAAACAAAAAAATGTTCCATTTTTAACACTACGATTTCATTTAATGTTTGTCTTGAGGTTTGATTTGATCTGATTTTGAAACTGCGTTGCATATTGGGTTGGATTATGATTATGATCTAATTTCATTTAATGTTTGTTTTGAGGTCTGATTTAATCTGATTTTGAAACTGTGCTGCATATTGGGTTGGATTATGATTGTGATATGATGTAACTTATGTTGTTTTTGGGTTGGAGTTGCTTATTCTTATTTTTTACACAAGTTGTGGACGGCTTCATATGCTGCTACTGTGTTGTTGCTTTGCTGGTTTGCTTAATAGTTCATGTTTGTTTGGGTGTGACTTCTATTAGATCATTATTTGATCATTGTAATTATTGTAGTTATTTAAGTTATTATGATCTACTTGTATAATTTACAATTTGGAGTACTTGTAGATTCTCTACAATTTGGACTTTCAATTTATGATATTTATGCTATGATTTCTTCCATTACATTTACATATAAAATGGTAATTGAATTCATTTTATACAATTTTATATAATATAAGTTATTTGTCTATGTGTGAATTACATTTACCTTTTAATTTTGAATACAAAAATATGCATGATACAGGTTATTTCCAAATACCTGATTTGATCCGAACCGCTCGATTAACTCTGTTTACACTGGATACCCGAACTGTTCGGGACGGAGCAATTCGGTTCTATGATTGCTTCGGGATGGTTCCAGTTCCTTATAAATGGGAACCCTGAATTTTCAGGACGGTTCTGGGGTTTTTAAAATCCCCTCCTTGGACTGCCCCGTGGTCACCTCTAATTCCTTTGTTTAAGTATTGATGGATGTTTCTAATAACTTTTGCCAATAATTTCTACATCTTGTGCTCTTCTCACTCTTACAGAATGAAGCTGTACTTAAGGCATGTGCTGGATCTCAACCTTCAAAAACTTCTGTTGCTGATGCCGCTGGCGTTTCGGAGAAAGATGGCCTCGACTCCCGAACTTAACTTGCAAAATGAGTGAGAATAAGTCTCAAGGATGTTTTATGGTTGCAATTTGTGAAGCCAAGTTTTGTGCTTGTCTGTCTGCGATTATTTATATTTTAGGCTCTGAGTTTAGTTTGTCTTTCAATCCATTGTAAATGGGTTTCTGGATTCTGCAAGATTGCTTTTAACATAGATGGGATTATAGATTTTGTTCTTGAGCTAAAATATGTAATAGATGGGATTTTGGATTTTGTTCTTGAGCTAAAATACGTGGCCTTTGCTTGTTAGTGGCATGTGAGCTATACCATTGATTTTTTTTCCCTGTTTGATTACTTCTTATTTCTTTTAGATTATTTCTCAAGCTTTTACATTCTAGAAAAGACTAAAGTAAGTTGCTTACGAGACTGCAGTTGATATAAGGCATGCTGTCATCTTTTCCTGTTTAAATGTTGGGTTTAGTTGACAAAACCACAATCATGCCTAGGCAAACGCTCTTTAGCGACATTTGCTTTAGGAGAATTGGATCTTTTTAATTGTAACACGTAGCTTGATGAAAAATTCGGGGAACCTCAGCTTGTGAACGGAAACTTCTCAAGAAATGATGATCTCATGATGGTCTCAAGAACAGCTCTTCGTGGCATTTTCTGCTCGCTTTAGCACTTCTAACTTGTGGATGAAGTTGACGTTGTACTTGACTCTATAGTTCTTAATGTTATTACAGTTTTACTGATGATTCAGTCGTGTGATTTGCTGTGGTTGACATGTCATAGGATTTTTAGGTTCAATTTTATATTAGAGTGGATGATTTGTGAGAAGTTACATATAAAGCTATTGGTGTGCTTGAATTCTATTTATTTTCCCCTGTATTGCCGCATGGGCTTGGCATGCAAGTCCCTTTTTTCAAGGTATTTCTCTTCGATAAGGTTGTGGAAACTGATGAGTTGGTCTTGCTGTTCATTAGCAGCTTAAGAACCCTTTGCGGCCAGTAAGAAAATTTCTTGCATAGCAATTGTTTTCGTGAAGTTTAGACTGAAGAAAAAAGTGTAATATCCATAAGTAAAGGCTCACTGAGTATTGACTCCATGAATTGACTTCATTTGCAATTACGTGTACGAAATTTTATTTTTTAAGAGCATTTTTTTAATTACTTGTAAGGTATGGAAATATGGAATCAACAATTTTCTCTCGCCGGATCAATTAGTCGATATGATTGAGCAGATGAGGAAAAGCTAAAAATGATTAATCTCATGAATTAGTAGTGGCCGACCCCAAATGAATGTTGGCCGACTTGATTGACAATAAGAAGGAAGAAAAGCAGAGCCATTAGAAGTCAGCAATCTACACTCAACTGTTTTCATTCCCAACACAACACAAGCTTTGTCTGTCTGTAGATAATGTAGAAAACGTGTAAAATATTAATTCCTTTGATAAATGGATGATTCTAAAACCTCCTCCGCAAGAAACCTTTGGTCGGCAGTTCCCTACATCCTCCAATTCCCATTCCACCGCACAGCTCCTCTGCTGCAGATTGACTTTTTGCCATTCACATAATAGAAACAGACATTCCCATGACAAATCATAAGTAACGCTGTTTCTACTTTACAAAAATGAGACCAACTTTAGGGGCAGAAGAATCATATCTCCTTCATTTAGATCAAAGTGTTCCTGATATTCCTATAGATATGATTTCTATGATTGCAATTTCTCAATTTCAGCTGTACCGATTTTGTATATGGCTATATATTTTTGGCTTAGTTTTAAAAGAGAAAACACAATTTTTTTTTCCCTTTTCCTATATATATATATATATATATATATATATTGATGAGATTTTCTTTGGTTTGAAAAGATTGATTCTTTTATCAATAATTTGTAACAACCCAATAATTGAAACTCTTACAATTAGTCACATAATTCTACAGAATTATGTTAATGCTAATGCTAGTGAGTGTACATTAGTGGTACACATGTGAGGTGTCCTTGACCTAACATTTTTGTTGGGATCCAAATCTTATTAGTAGATGCCTCTTTTGGACATCATACGCCTATTATCATCAAAATATACGCAAGATGATGGATCCTTATTCTCTCTACTCTTACAAGGGTTGTGCTCCTCTACTGATTTTCCTTTTCTTTTCCCCCTTCAATATCCATATTCGATACCTCAATTATCAGAGAGCCTACTAAATTGGCATGACTTGAGTGGCATTAATTAGGTTAAAAACTACACGATTTTCTGAAAAACATCTTTTAGAATACTGTGATAGTGTGTAGTTATTTTATAATCTTCCTTGATTAAGTTAAATTAAACTAATTATCATATTCAAGGTGATGTTGTACTCCACCACAGCCTAATAACATTTATTTGATATTCTAGAATGAAAATTTGGTAACCTAGCTGTCTTTCTTCCTGTACCTGTCATTGGCTGGCATAAGGAATCTTATTCTCATCACCCCATGACAGATAGGTTGTGATATCCAAGCATGGAAGTATATAGAAAAACTCCATTTTATGTCTTGTTCCCTTTCTCAATCCAACAAACAATTAATTAATCGCCATTGTTTAACAAGAGAGAACAAACCATATTTAATTATTTAGAATCATTTTCAACACAATTAGTTGACATGTACCAATGAGAGAATCCTTTTCATTTATGTGGTTTAGCGTGTAAAAATTATAATTAAAATGGAAAACCAAAGTGGCACAGATTCCACTGATAAAATTACCCTTTTTTTTTCTTTAGAGGATTAGCTATAGCTCGGTATTAAGTTCTTCTAAATGTCGTAATATGGACAGGAATCAAACCCCATGTGCGGATGCTCTTCCCCCACCACAGCTTTTCTCCATGCTTCTGTGCTTCTTGGGATCTACCTTTCTTGTAAAGTAATGGGTGGATAGTGTCGAACTTATTTTCTTCTTTCTTTGGATGCCTCTCTTTGATAGGTTTTTTTTTTACATATATATCTACTTTGCATCATCTTTTGGTCACTTGCCTTTTGATAGTTAACAATGATAAAATAAACCAAGCTTAAATATTGAGCAAACACTGGGTGTGGCAACTGTTTCCATCCCACCATCTGCGCGACTGATTCAGAATATATGATATGATGCATGCAATTTTTTTTTTCCATAAAATGGGAGGTGGATCGATTATCTCACTCCTGTAAAGAACCTTTATTGTGTCCATCGCATACATATCTATGAGTATTTTGATTGCATCCAATGATCAGTATAAAATTTAGAGTATTATCTGAGACAAAGTTCTATAATTTAAGGTTTATTGGTAAAAAAATCTAAATCTTTTCAAGTTTTGATTATTATGTCTAATCTTTTAAATTTTGGTAAATTTAGTCAAATTTATAAACTTATTGACAATTATATTTAATTTGTAATTTTGGTCAAAATTAAATGAGGCGTCTCATGACGTGACGATACATTAGATTGAATTTTAAATGCTTGTCATCTTTGTTACCATTAATTTTAAAATCTAATTCAATGTGTCATCTACGTCATGAGATAACATTAAATTTTGACCGAAACGACGAATTGGACATAATTATTAAAAAGTTTACAAATTTTAGATAAATAAGAATTAGACATAATAATCAAAACGGGCAAATATTTAATTTTTTTTTACCAATAGCCATAATTTAAATATATCTCCACACCAGCCTCAAGCTACAATAAGTTGAACTCAAACTCAACCTTTTGGAAGTGCTTCAAATTGTGCCTTAACCAACCTGTTGTTGCATATAAGATAGAATCAATAGCACCATGTTTCTTAATTTCCATGAATTTTCTTGCAAACAAGCATTAATTGATTAATGAAGACCTTGATTTAAATGGATTCATTTTGTTGATCTTCATTCTCATTAAATTGTTGCACACTAGATGAATATATCTGATACAAATTTCCTTAGAGGGAGAAGCGTTCTAAGTCTTCTTCATACAAGAATGAAAAGAAGAAAAGTTAATGGAGGAATTGATTTCCTCGTCATCCAACAAACTAGAAGACACCTGGTGATCAGTAGTAATTTCACTAGAACATGGTGAAGAAGGTTGAGGAGGATCCACATAATCAGAACTCTCTGCCATTGTAAATTCCATAACACTAGAATTGATGATCACCTCATTGCTGGTGTTTGAAGGCTCAGAAACGATCATCCCTTGTTTATTGTTGAGTCTCCTTTTCTTCTGAAAAATGCGGTAGATAACCCATTCTCCTAATTTCATCTTAGCTACCTGAACATATAAAAGAATTCCAAGAACAAGAATCCATTAATTATTCCCAGAAGTAAAATTGGTATTAATCAATACTGATTACTATCAACGATGATAGACTGCTTGATAGTGTATATATACCTGGTGGGTGTTGTGAGACATAATTCCTGAGGCTGCAAGGCGATATTCATGCATGACCCATTGAGTTTTAGAATCATTAGAAGGCTTCTTGTTTCCTTGGCAGAAAATGAGAGTTTTCCTGATTCCGATTAAATGTTTGCTATAAGAAGCTACAATTTGCCTGCCTTTGCCTAGTGGCTTCCAGTAACCAGAACCAGCAGCTCTCTTGCATGATTTGTTTTCACTGGCATCATCATTTCCCCATTTTTGGCTAAAGAAATACCTTTTTTCCTTCAAATCACCTAAGCCCAGAAAAACGAATTTAAAAAAAAAAAAGTTTGGCTCACAAAACAGCATACATACAGTGTGCCCAGGCCACTTGGTTTAGAAGATTAGCCATGAAAATGTAATGAGCTCGCCTTGAGCTCAGAGAAAAATACTGATGTTTTTTAGAAACTAGTCAGCCAACAAGATTAATAAACGGAATTTCTTAAAAAAAATTTGGTTCATATCAGGAAAAGTAATCAAAATTTGTAAATCATATCAAACAAGTTTGAATTAAAATTATATTGTTTTGCAAAATAATTTATTTTTTAATTATACTTTTTTAGTTAATATTTAAATATTAAAAATATTTTTTATTATTTTATTATATTATATTTTTTTTGAAAATATTTTTAAATTTTTAAAATATCATTATTGAACTGAACTAATTAAATGAATCAAACTAATTAAATCGAGACCAGTTTAATTTTAAAAAAACTGGGAAAAAGATAAGCTAGGAAAGGAAAAAACTTTCACTGACCTGGTAATGTCCAAGGATCAGTTCGGAAGACATCAACCTCAGGAATAACAGAAGCAGGCAATGGAACACCAAAAACCTTACGTCTCAAGTAATGAACAAGAAGCTCTTCATCTGTAGGATGAAACCTATACCCAATAGGCAATTTGATGCCTCCATTCACATTAACAAAGTTTGGTTTCTCCATGTTTCCAAACCTTCAAAAAAAAAAAAAAAAAACTTGATCTAGCTACCTGTAATTCACTTACCAGGTTGAGGAATAGATGTTTGGAGATGATAGCTTTTAACTCAACAAGGGTTGAGCCAAATTGGCAAGAAACTAACAACCCATGTTGGAGTTTAAACTATATAGCCAAGAAATGAAAAGATTTAAGAGAGAACCCAACAAGAAAAGCCAAGGCAAAGAGAAGACTTGTGGTAGCCTTTGTCTTTGTTGGGGGGTAATAGCCTAATGAAAGACTAACGTTTCTTTATATATATATAGACAGAGAGATGACGAGGCTTAAGAAATTCCAAAGTTGTTTCCAATTCCCACTCTTTACTTAAACATAGGAAAGAGAGAGAGAGAGAGAGAGAGAGATAGAGAGGGCTTTCCTTGACTTGAGAAAAACTATTGCTTTAAATTGACGGGTCATTTCTGATTTCTCATTTCATTTAGCAACGTGTATCATTAGAGCAAAAGAAATTTCTTCTCTTTGTTGATAAGAGATTTGAATTTTTTGGATAGCATTCAAAAACTATTTCTTGAATAAACAATTACAATGTGATGATGATATGCTTTTCAACTCGTCCAAATAAGATTTTCTTCTTTTTTTTTTTTTTTAAGAATTTGGTGCAACCTTTCAATTTTAGATCCAATTTTAATATCACTCAAAAGCTTATTGGTTCTGAATAAAAATTATTGTTTACTAGTTTAAGAATAGGATGGAACAATGATTTAAATTTATAATGGCGTAGCCAAGGGGTTATAAGCTATAGAGATTTTTTTAAAAAAAAAAACAAAAGGACTATGCTTAATGATATAAACTAATTTTTTTTCTTGTACTCAAATCTTTTAAATAGATAATTTTATCTAAAATTTGTTAAATCTATATCAATTCTATCCAATTTTATAATCAAATAAAGCAAGTTTATATTATTTGCTAAAATAATTATCACTTTTATTTTGAAAAAAATATGTTTTTTAGTTGTCAAACTGATAATCAGTTTAACTTAACAATAAAAAAAATTGTAAAAAGATAATATTTATCAATGATAAATTGTGAATATTTTTTAAAATAAAAATGTCCTATTTTCATCCATTTTTTTAAAAAATTTCAATTAATTTAGATCTGACAAGTACATTTATATTATGCATGATAATTATGTAACAATCATATATGTTAATAAATAATTAAAAATTATAATTAAAAATTAAATACTAACATCAGAAAAAAATTAAATATATAAAAATTAAGTATCCTTTAATTATGCATTTTTTTTTATCTTTCAAAAACTAATTTATATTGTAATTCATAAGGTATTTTGAGGTATATAATTCAAGATCAGAACAGCTAATACGAAAATATATTATTCTAAATACATAATTTTTTAAAAAACGTGATTATACTAATTAATATTTTTGTAATATTTTATATTAATTATTATATAATAAAAATAATAAATTATATCTATACAATAGTTGATTTCATGAAATATTATTAAATATTACGACTTTAATTTACAGAGGTATATTATCAGACATGATAGAACCCCTCAGAAAGGACCAAATCAAGACACAAAGATAAAACGTTGGTGCTTTCGGTCAAAACGCACGCGTTTGGGTACTGTGATAGAGCCCACGTGTGACACGCGTTATAGTGGCCGACTGCTCATTATCGAATTCATTAGTGTTTCCCCAACAATTTATTGGTCAAGCCACAAGCAGTAAAGAGCAATATCGAAGTGCTCTCCTTACGGTTGAAGAACATTCCATAGCAATACATATGATAGATATCTCCAACACTATCTGCAGATCTGAATATGCTTGAAAAAAAAGAAAAACGTGACTCGAATTCCAAAAAATTTTTAAATAATTTTAGTAGATTTCAATCGGAGTAAGGTGATTTGTAATCTAAGCAAGTTTGAAAGAACTCATCAATCTGAAATTAGAAAGGAAAAAAAAAAAAAAGAGTATCAGACTGATGGTTGATCAATTCAAATAGAGGAGATGAGGACACAGGTAAAATACCCAAAACTCCTTAAAGTAATTTTCAGTAAAAGAAAAGGATGAGAAAATGGAATAGAAGTTACTTTCGATGAGTTTTGTTTAGGCCATCTGAAGTGTATTGTTAAGTTAATGTCTTATTGGGTCTCATTGAGCCTTTTAAAATTTGGCGTATGGAGATCAAGAATCACCTCAACCGTCAAGACTTAGAATCTATTTGGGAAAACTAGCTGATAATGTAGTTACTAGCAAATGATCTTGTTGTAGATGAAAATCTAATAGTTGATAATCTAATTGATTGATATAAATGTATTTGATAAAAGTAGTTGAAAAATATAAAATGATATAAAACGAGAAAAAAAATCATAATTTAGCATCTTTTTAGTTTGACGCTAGTTCTACTAACATTTTTTTAAGGAGATTATAATCCAATTTTTTTCTCAAATAATCTAATCTACCAAATAAAGTTTATTAATCAAACTAGCTTATATTAATAATCAAACTAGATTATAATATAATTTTATCATGCCAAATAGAGCCTTGAGGTTCGTATTAGCTGAGAAAGCGCCTGATATGGAGGGCAAAATCTTGATAGAGGCCTGATTATAATAAGCAATTATATATATGTCTATATAAGTGATCACATCTTCATATCAATTTAGTAATTAGGTAACTTTCTGAAGAAGAAACTCCCCAGCCGAGCTTGCTCAACGTGTGGGAGTGACTTCGCTCTGTAAGGTCAACTTTCAAGGTTAGTTGAAGACTCTCCTTTATTTTATATAGTTCAGTACTGTCTCAATGTCCTGTAGCAAGTTGGTCTTCTTTGCTCAGTTGGTGAGGGGAGATTCAAGAGTGTTATACTGGTTTTCTTCATGATAGGTGTCAATCATCGTATTCTAATACATATCAAATTTTAAAATTTTGGATTAAATTTAATATTTATCTAATATAACCTGAAAAGTTTTAACTCAATCTCAATACTTGATTTAAGTTAGTAAAATATCTAAAAAGATTTAAGAATCATAATAATGAATACGTTTTAAACGTCTAAATTATAAGTGATTTGATCTAATTCGAAACTAAAAATGACACAAAAATCTTTTTCTATAGCTTTATCTTATAATTTAACCTGATACACTCTCACTATCAATGATTCAAATGAATTCATCTCAAAAAAATAAAATTGAAAATTAACTTGATCCAATTCGTTTATTAGCTCTATAATATATAGGTTTAATATTTTTTACCAAACTATAAATTATCCATTTCAGAAAATGATATCAAGGTAGCTTACTTTAAGAAAATTTAAATTGAACATGTATCAACATTGTGAATTTGACGGAAATGCCATCGGTGAATGTGAGTCTATTTAGCTAATTTTATGAAGATGAATTAACCTCCTCCTCAAGAAAAATGAAGGTAACTTGACTTATAATAAACCAAAATTAAAACACAAGCAACAAACACAAAAATTACCATTACCATCTATGTATGTGAATAAAAAAACGAAAAGAAGAAGCCTTCAGAAGGAAGGATAAGGACGTAACACTAAGAAAATCAATGATTAAACTCACCGTTAATAAGACAATCAATTTTAACTCTTTTGCCTCCCACTATATGCATCTCTTAGATTTTTGGTTCTTTCTTATGTTGTTTATAAAGTTACTTTGTTTAATTTTTATTAAACTTGAAATTAGTATGTTTGCTTTTATTCATTGACAAGGTACATAGTTATGAGTGCTCCTCTTCTAATCAATATATCCCATTTCTTGAGCTATTGAAAGCTTTGAAATCCCCATGTGAAAATTTTTGAGTTCAATAGACTTACAATTCATTCCCTTTTTAGTTGTAGTATAAATTGTTAGTTGAGCTCAATTTATGATAAAATTAATGAAACTAGCCATGGGTTTTGTTCATAGTTGAACTTGTTCCATTTGACCAAGTTAAATATTAAGACTTTTATTAACTGGTCCCTTTGGTCAAATTAATTTTTTTTAAACTAATATTTGGAGGTGAGATATGGATTGCTTCAATTTAGAGCTAATTTCAAATGAATTTGGATCAATTCATCTTGAATTATTAATGATTCGGATTAAGTTATTGGATTAAATGCAGAAAGGATTTTGAGTCTATCAATTCATTGTGAATTACAAATGATTTAGGTTAGATTATTAGATTAAATATAAAAAGAATTTTGAGTCATTTTCAAGTTTTTTTTCAATTTTAAATTATATCGAATTTAATTACTTATAATTAAAATTTAAATTATGATCAAATCACTGAGTTGAGTCAAGTTGGATTTGATTTTGATCTTAAATCTTGAAGTTATTTCAATTTAAATTAAATAAGATGTTTTTAAGTAAATTTAAATTAGATTATTTTTTAACTGAGTCAAAATTTGTAACTTTTACTAATATTAAGAGTTTATCAAGTAATTTCATTCATACGAGTCATGCACGATAAGAAAAAGACTTCTCAAAAAAGCTCAATAAATTAATTTTTCACCCCTTGGAACTTGAAAGAAACCTAATTTAACAACAAATTAGGGGTATAAAAGGGCTATCATTCATTGTTTAAATTCTTATCCGTCTCCAATCAAGGACAAGTTTCTAGCTTTCTGAACTTTAGGCGTTAGAGGGTTGATGTCAAGAAGGATACAACTTGAATATATATATTTTTAATCTATCCTTGCTTGGTAAAAGGATGTTCGATAGACAAGTCAAACTTTATGAAAATTACAATTTTTTTTTCATGGTTGCTTGTAAAAAATTAAAAAAGTCAAAAGTAATTTTTTTTATCATTCAACATACTTAATATAAAAAAAAGTAATTTATTAAAAAAGTCAATAAATATAATTTTCTTATAAAGTTTATAAATATTGTTTGAATTATTTTTGCTATTATTTTTTAATAGATTTATTTAACTATATAAAACCATTTGGATCAATTTCGAGTCGAATTAATTTCAACTTATGTAATTTTTGAATAAATTTATGTCTGGTCATTTAGACTTACAGGTTGATTCAAGTCATCTGATCAAAATAGAAAATGAATTTTAAGTTATGCTTAAGTAGCAAGTTGGATCAGACTAGGTTAATTGTATTTTTACTTTTTAGATATAAAATATTACTAGTCGTAAACATGTGCATTGCGCAGAATGATTATAATAATAAAATTTAAATATATTTAATATTTATTTTGTTAAATAAATAGTTAACTAATTGAATGATTAATTAGTATTATATAAATTATGAAGTAAATAAAATAATAAAATAAATGTCTTAAAATTTATAATTATGTATGGATATAATTATAATAAAAATATTCTATTGATTCATACTTTCAAACTGACAATTTCAAAAAAAAATTTATTAAATTTGAATGACCTAAATTTTTTATAATCAATCAAATAAATAATATAAATATTTAATGATAAAAAATAAAATTAATAAATAATTATGAATTATATATATGTAAATAATTATAATAAAAGATTATCTATCGATTCGTACTTTTAATTTTGTGTAACATTTAAGAGAAAATTTATTAAACTTAAACGAAGTAATTTTTGGTAATCTATTGTATTGTTGCTAGCTTTTATAAACTAAGAATTTTGAATAATAAATGAATTTAATTTTAATTTTAGTTTTTTGTTTAGATTTTCTAATTTACTGTTTAAAAATTGTTAAAATTTTTATGTTTTAGATTTTTCTAGTTTTCTATTTAGAAATTTCTTTTATATGATTTTAACTTCCTATTTATAATTTTTACTATTTAGATTTCTTGATTTTCGATTTAGAAATATGACAATCAATTTTTTTAATTTCTTATTTAAATTTTTTAATATGGTAATTTTATATTACATAATATAAAATAATGACATGGGTCAATGTTATATATAATTATTTGGCAAATGACAATCAATTGTTTAAAACTAATCTTGAGGCTGGAATTAATAATGTATATCGATTTTAATCTTTTTAAATTCTAATAATTCAAATTAAATTAAATTTAGATCAAATTGATCAAGTTTGATTTGAAATTTCTAAAATTATTTTGGATAAATTGACACCTCTAATATTAATATATTAGGAATTGCATAATTTTGGAAGTTAAAGAATAAAAAAAAAGACATTGATGTATTTTTCCATAATGAAAAAAGAAATCAAATATTATAATATCTAACTTTTTAGGAAATAATTTTATATAGATTACTATTTTTTCAGTTAATTACTTCTATTAAAGTGAGTGTCTTATATTAAATGGGAGTAGATTTTTATATTTTAAGCAACAAGCATTTGATTTAATAGTATTAAAGTTTTTAATAGAGCTAAAAATGTGTCTAATGGACATGGTAGTTTCAATTGAAAAATCTGACTCAAATTTACTCGAAAAAAAATGATTCGGAAATTTTTAAATTAAGTTCAATATAATCCTAATCAAATTGACTCAAATTTAATTTAATTTAAATTATTTAAATATTATTTAAAATAAAATAATATTTTTATTTTAAAAATTAAAATTATGAGCGACCCTATTTGATTTGAAACTTACAAATAACTCAAATTCTTTGTTATATCTTGATCTAATAACTCAATTCGATTCATCCACAACCTAAAAATGACTTAATTTAAACTCTTCTAAAGAAAGATAATTTAAAATTAGCCCGCTGAAAAATAATCTAACTTAAAATTAGCTCCAACTTAGTCTATTCGAGTAGACCTATTTGCCAATTCCACATTAAGTTTAAAACTCATTTAAAACAAATTAAAAAAAAATCTGTATTTTCCTTGAGACATATATATATATATATATATATATATATATAAAGGTAGATTGAGTCGAGTATCTTAATGGTTTAATATGTTTCATTTATTTTGTTTTAAATTTGAATTCAAATCAAGTTTAAAATTTAGTAAACTTCTTGTTCAAGCTTGACTTATTATTATTTTTTTATTAAACTCAAGCCTATTCATAAAAGCGTAATTAATTGATGGAAAATTTGTGGTTTTGATATTATTTGTTATATAATCATATTTCTATCAAGTAACATATGCTAATCTTAACTTATAATTATATCAAAATTGCATAATTTTGATATTAATTTTTTTGTATAATTATATTTCTATCAAGTAACATATATAATCTTAATTTTATAAATTTAAATTATTATTTTCTACATATATGTAATTTTTTTATAAATATCAAATAAAATGTTATTTTAAATAATATATTTATATGAATAGTTATGTTAAAAATTCATTTTAAGGTGTTTACGAATTTTTAAGTTAAATTTAAGATTATTTATAAAAATATATTAAATTTATATTTATGTTTATTAAATAGACAAAAAGATTGGATCTGCTCTTATAAGTCATATGTGCACATTTCTGTAATCCATATTAATATCAAGTGATCTTCCCACACGCATTTTCTCGTTAGTGGGCCCAATGGTAATGAATACGGACGCAGGACCGAACTTGCCTGCAAGGTCTTTGTTTTCCTTAATAACTTTGAAACAAAGGCATTGCTGCCGACACCAAGTTTCTTTGCAAAGCAAAAGACTTATTCTTTGTTAGCATTCAAATGATATTTTTAGTTTACAAGGATAAGTTACAATGATCATTCCTTAGAGATTTTCGGATTATATAACATTAATTATACGCAAATTCTCTTTATAAGCTAAAATACAACAACAAATGATCATTTAACTAAGTGGTTAAGGGTGAAGTCCGAAAAACTCCATCAAGTACAATGAATTTTTTTTAATAGAAATTTTTAGTTAAAATCCTCTCTCCGTGGCCTCTATAAGGGCTACTAATCACATGACATGCAATTACTAAACAGTAAGTGCAACAATTACTAATAGTTAATTTTGAAAGTAATTAAAATTAAAAAAATCTTTTTTAATTGATTGTAAATTTTTTTTATAAGTTTTGTGAGTAAAAAAATTAATTTTGAAAAATTAATATTTGAATTTTTTTGGGTTCATAGGAGACTTAATGAGCTGAAAAAGAATTAAAGGCTACATAATAAAGACTACTAGCTCTTACCATAATGGTAAATGAAGGTAATCAACTTCAAAAATCTTACTTCTCACATACATATTTTTACTATTAAGTTATACCTGTATGTGCATTTTATTGAAAATTATTGAATTAGGTTGACAGTGTAACTAAATTATATATAAGTTGATAAAAATATTTTTAAAACCTAACAAATATGATAGTTGATTTACCAAATAAAATGATTTATTCCCTAAGTTTTTTTTAAATTTGTTTCGTAATTTTAAAATCATTCCTTTATCAAATAATACCTTAGTAAAGAAGTAATACACATTATTCTTGAAAAAAAAAACATATGCATATATTTCTCCTAAGTATTTAGGAAAATAGCAATTATATTATCAAAATTTCGTTGATTACAAGCCTATTTCTATATATTTAAAATGATGTTTAATTTAATGATAGATCGATGACAGTCAAATAGAAGAGAATTCGCGCGTAGGTAGGTGGACATTTGAGTGTTTGAAGGGTCTTATTTAATCATAATATTTGCAAACACAATTATTTTATGTATGAACACAAAGAAATAGACTTATGTATCTGCCATTTGTAGACTAAATTTTTGTCCCAACTTTTTTTTATTTCTTTAATAATACCTATAGAATGTATCTAGAGTTCTTTCAAAGTAACATACATTAATAAATTTAAGAAAAAATGTGTTCAAACGTATCTTATGGTTTACGCATTGATTTTGAAAATTAGGATTCTAACATGGACTTATCAATCCTCACATTTTGACTATATATATATATATATATATATATATATATATATATATATATATATATATATAAAGTTAATTTGAATTTGAAAAAGTAAATTTATTAATTTTATCATTGATCAAGATTTTTAATTTTATGTCAATATCAAAGGATTTTCCTTTTGATATCCTAATCATAATTCAAATAATCTTTTTTTGAGTAGAGCATAAATGAATTGGAATAACTCATAAATTATTCAATATCTATTTAAAAATATATATTTGAGATCGACTCAATATTAATTGAATCAAGTTCAAGACTTAAGCTAGCCACTCTTTTTTTTTTTTTTAATTTTGTTCTCTGAATATAATCTTTATTTTTTTTATATTAGGATTGCCATCGGCATATTTTATTATTGATGGTATGCCTTTTTATTTTTTTTTAGTTTTTAAAATAAAGAGAATAGTATTATTTTCATTAATTTTTTTTTATTGTTGAGAGTTTATTTATTTTTATTTCATAATAGGAGTTTTGATTCCCTTTTCTACAAGTATTTTGTGATTTGAGATTCGTTAGTTTAATAATGATACGTTATTGATGATCATCTCTCAAATCTGACCTAGTATACCATATAAATTACAAATCTGATGAGATCTATATAATTGACAAAGATGTAGAGCTATGATAAATATGATATTATGATTTTGGAGTTTAATCAATATTTTATTTTTTATTATATATTGAGAATCAATTTTAGATTATAGAGATATTTTTTATAACTGCTATATAACAATTTATGAATAAAAGTTTAAGCTACTCTAATAATTTTTTAGTAGACTTCAAGTATTAAAATATTAAACTCGATAGACTTACTAGTCTAATAAAATTTAATTTTTATCGTATTTTGCTTTATATTTTAATATATTTATAAAAATAATTGAGTTGAGTGAAACTAATCTAGATTTCAAGTTCAATCAAATTTATTTAAATTTAAAATTGAAATTTTAAAATTTTTTAATATGAAATTAGGTTGAGTTGAATCGATCTTAAATATTCCACTAAATTAAATTTGAATTTAAAAAATAATGCTCAATTAAATTTGAAGCGATTTTAAAATTTTATAATTAAAGTCGAATTTAAGTTTTATATAATTTGACTCAAATCAGTTGAATTATTTCCATAACTTTGATTACCCAAAAATATGTACTTAATATAGTGAAAAAAATTGGCCAAAATATTGGGATATGGTAATATATAATCATTTTGTAAAAAGATAATATTTAGTTGGAAATTGGTTTTTTTCTTCTTTTTGGTCAAAAGTTGGAAATTGGTTGACAGCAACCAATTGAATTTGGCACATTTTTTTAAAGTGTTTTATTCACTCAATCGCTGACCTATACCTAAATTTCAAAAGTAAGATAATAAATAGCTAAGATCATAAAATCAATAGTGATAGTCCACAGTGACAATGATTTCAATGATAATTGCATCATCTCTTTATACTAGAAACAAAAAAAATATCATGATACTAATTTCGCTCCTTCATGCACAAAAACTTGTTGGCACAATGCAAGAATTTCTCAAAGTCATAAGAAAATTTAATCCATTATGGCTAAGATTTTTCAAATTATCACCTAGAAATAATAATAAAAAAATCATATAAATATAAGAAACTTCTTGTGATTTTCACTATTAAGTTAAAAAAATTCCTTTTTTTTTTATTTTAACTATTTGGGTATCTTCATGTTAAATTTCATATGTACTGAAATCAAATTTCTATGCAAATGTATTCTTGACACGTAAATTTAGAAGTTAATTGCTTTCTAAATTGCATCCTAAAACCTAAACTATCGGAATAAACCAAGGATCAAACTCTTACCAACATGGCTAACCTTCGAAGGTTTATTTTCTTAGAAGGGCTATCCTTCAAAGTTTTTTTTCTTAAAAAAAAAATGCACAGTGGATTCCAGCGAAAACATGATCATAAAAAAAAATGATACGTCACCTTTTCTTCACATGGAAGAATGTGTACCCTTTGAAAAATGCATCTTTAGATGCGTGTTTGAACAAATTTAAAGCTGTAATTTATTACATCCATAAGTAAGGTAAGTCGTACCCCAAAAAGTTTATTCATATTCTAAATTTAAAAAAAAAAAAGAAAAAGAAAAATTAAGTTAGATACTTCGACTCCTAAATTTTGCTATATTATACTATTTAATTTCATACTTTCAAAATTATATTGAAATGTCTCTCAATTTATCTTTATTATACTGCAATGTCTTTCTATTAAAAATTCTGTCAAATTAATATGAAAAATCTACAATATTTTAATTTTTATTTTAATTTTTATCCATCACCCTTCCACTTTGTAACAATGTAAATAGCACTGAGAATGAAAGAAATTTTATTAATGATATACTCTTCTTCATGGTCGCAAAAGTTCTTATTTATACACATAAGGAGCTGTTTAAAATTAACTAATCTACTTTAGCAACTAACTGCAACTAACTCGTAACTAATTGCTAACTTAAATAACTAGTTAACAACTAATGGCGGCAACTTCCATAAGTAATCAGTGTTGTTATGCTCCTCTGCATTTAGGCACCCTTCATTTAGTTATATCCTCCTATTTACACTTCCCCTCAAGATGTGCATATATATTATATGTACTCATCTTGTTAATCAAGTAGCTAAATTATCCAGGATGTAAAGATTTGGTAAAAACATTAGCTATTTGTTTTATTGTTATTACATGAACTGACTTAAGTTCTCCTACTTGTATTGTCTCTCTTACAAAATGATAATCCTTTCAATATGCTTTGTTCTTTTCTAAAACACAGGATTCTTTGATATATGAATTACTAAAATGTTGTCACAATGAAGCAATGTTGATTATTTATAAGGAACTTTAAAGTTTTTGAGCAAATAATTAAGCCAAACTATCTCAGAAGTGGCAGTAGCCATTGATCTATACTCTGCCTCTACTGAACTTCTCGCTACTATATTTTATTATTTTATTTCTAGCTCACTAATGAGCTTGCAAGAAAAACACAATAACCTGTCAATGATTTCCCGTTTTCCCTGCATGACCCCAACCACTATCAGTAAATGCCTTCAATTGAAAATCAGCATTTGCTGAGAAGAATATGCCTTGTCGTGGAACATTTTTCAAATATCTTAACTCCTTCAATGCAACATCAAAATGCTTCTTAACTGGCTTAACTATGAACTTAGACAACACATGTATTGTATACACAATATCAGGTCTAGACAGGGTTAAGTATATTAATTTGCCAACTAATTTCTTGTATTTGTATGGATCTTCAATGAGTCCATCTTCTGTATGAGTTAACGTATATCAACAGGAATAGCAGAATTCGTTGCAGCCAACATCCCATACTCTTCTAGTAGCTCTAAGGTGTATTTCCTTTGGCACAAAGCTATTGATCTTGCAACTTCCAAACCTAAAAAAAATATTTCAGCTGCCATAATTTTGAAGTTTGCCCTTAGCAAGTCTTTTACCTTTTGAATCTTCAATAGATTATTGCTTGTAATAGCAATGTTATCTACATATACAAGTAAGGTAACAAACCAAAATCATCACCTTTTGTAAACAAGTAGTAATAAAGTTTGGATAGTGTAAATCCATATTACTAAATAAGCATTTTGAGAAATTCAAATTCCATTGGCTTGATGCTTATATTAATAAAAAAACTGACTTGTGAAGTTTGCAAACTAGCTTGTTCTTCCCATTGGATTTAGCAATATCCGTTTCATATGAAGTCTCTCCCTGAAATTGATATCCTTGTGTTAAATCCATATAACTTCTTCTAATAGATCACCATTCAAAAAAGCATTATTGATATCAAATTGAGCTAAATGCCAACCTTGAATAACAACTAATGCTAAAAACACTCTATTAGTAATATTGTTTGACTACTAGATTAACGGTCTCTTCATAGTCAAAACTATAATGTTAGGTAAAACCTTTGGCCACTAGCCTAGCTTTATGCTTATCAATAGTGCCATCCGAGTGATACTTAGTTATAAACACCTACTTATAGCCAATGGGCTTTTTATTATGAGGCAATGGAATAACATACCAAGTTCCATTAGTAGCAAATGCCTCTAATTCAACATTGATTGTTATAATCCAATGTTGATATTGAATAACTTGTGCAAAAGTGGTTAGATCAGTTGAAGAAGAAATAGCACAAGTGAATTTCTTAAAGGAAGGAGAAATTTGAAAACAAGAAAGAACCTTGAAAAAGGGTAAGAAACAACAGAATGTGTAGCTGGAAGATGATGATGATAATCTTTAAGATAAGTAGGAAGTTCAGTTTGTCTTGTACTTCTTCTAAGAGGAACAAAATCTGAGGAAGAATGTTAGATTCATGATATGGTAAAGGAGAATAATATGGGGAAGATGGTGCATTAGGTGATGAAGAGAAAGATTAAGAATGAGATGGCACAACAGGTGATTAAGATGGGGAAATAGGGGAATGTGTGACCGGTGAACTATGAGAAATAAAAATTAAATGGGACTAGAGGTTTAAAAGTGATGTATCATGTGGACAATGAATATTGTGAGAAGAAGGGATAGGTAAATTTGGTTGAATGTTAGAAATTATAATAGAAGAAGGATGAGATGCATGAGGTGAGTGCTGAAATGGAAAACTATGCTCATGAAATTGAATATCCCTAGAAATGAAGGGGGTATGAGTGTCAAGATCATATAATTTGTAACGTTTAGTGCCAAAAGGATGACCAATAAAAATACATTTCTTAGCTCTACTATGAAACTTTGTTCTATAGGATTTTTAGATTAGCCCCAAAACATAAACAACCAAAAGACCTTAAGGAATCATAAGATAGTGCTTTATTGTATAACAATGCAAAAGGTGTTTTATGATTAAGTTGAATAGAAGCAGATCTATTGATAAGAAAAGTAGCTATTAGAATAACATCACCCTAGAATTTTAAATGAAGATTGACATGAAACAACAATACTTTAGCTGCATTAAAAACATGTTGATGTTTTCTCTCAACAGTAGTATTTTGCTGAGGAGTGTAGGCATAAGTTATTTGGTGAATTATGCCTTTAGTTTGAAAAAATGGTAAGAGTTGAAATTATGCTCCTTGGTCATTTCTGATGACTTTAACATATTTTTTAAATTGATTTTGAACTAAGCTACAAAAATCTTAAATCCATTATTATGTTTTTGATTTATATTTCATATGAAAAGTCCAAGTGCACTTAGAATACGCATTAACAATTGTAAGAAAATAAGGGTTTGTATTAAGATTTGATTAATAATATGGTCCCCAAACATCCATATGAACAAGATCAACAACATTATAGACTGTATCAACATACTTAGGAAAGGGTAATCTTTTGAGCTTTACCTTAGGACAATTTGCACAAAGAGTCAGAAGATAAAATATGATTTAAAGATGGAAATTGGTTAAGGCCTATATGTCCTAGTCTGTGATGGCCTATATATCCTAGTCTGTGATGTCACAAATCATAAGAAACAACATTAAGATAGATTGAATTAACTGAAAAAGAATGATGAGCAACATGTTGGTATGATGCTTGCAAGAATTACACGCCTTAATGTGCTTTAGCCAGTCCATTCATTGTCCAAGAAGAGAGGGCCTAGATAAAGCAATATTATTGAAGAAATATGAAGCAAATACTTTTGTCAAATGTCACTTGACTCACTGAAATCAAGTTGAAAATGAAGAGGGAACACAAAGAACATATGCAGGGTGATAAAATCATTTAGGATAACAATACTAATATGTGTAACTATAGTTTTCATGCCATTAGGAAGGCTAACAAAATAGTTTTAAACATATTGAAAGGAAGAAAAAATTGTAGAGACCATGCTTTTAGGTTTATTACTCTTAAGTCTATGATATATGAATGAACATGAGATTTAGATTGCAACAAGCTTTTGAACAAATCAACATTGGAAGCAAAGACTACTGAATATGATTTACCTGCATCATTGCTAATTGTCGTTCAACAGCATTGACTGAGGCAACATTAAATTAATCACCAATCATAATGAGCAATTGATTTACTTGATCTTTGGTCAAGTTCAACTGAGGTATGGAAAGCTGAGGTACAAAAGAAGGGGTCCCTAAAATAAAATAATTTTGGTAGAAACAAGTGCACTAATGGAATTATTCTTTCCTTTAGAGAATTTTAAAATAGGTGGAAACCCAATCAACTTGTAGCATGTCTCCTTAGTGTGTCTGCTCTTGCCACAATGAGTGCAGTAAAGAAAGATCTTCTGAGAGATTTTGTGAAGCATTATTGAAGTTTGAAGAAGTCGTGGGTGAATTAAGATCCATTGATGAGCTATCGAAGACTTCAGTGAAGAAGAGAACAATAGCATGAAAAAAGAAAAAAGAAAGAAAAAAAAACCACAAAAGAGAAAGTCTCTAAATCTTTCTTAGAGTTTTGATACCGTATCACAATGTAAATATAATTTAGAATGAAAGAAATTTTATTAATGATATACTCTTCTTCATGACTACAAAAGTTTTTATTTATACACATATGGAGCAGTTTAAAACTAACTAACCCAACTTAACAACTAAATATAACTAACTTGTAACTAATTATTAACTTAAATAACTAGTTAACTAACAACTGCAACTTTTATAACCAATTGATGTTGTTATGCTCCTCTCACACCTCATTTAGCGACATCCTCCTGTTTATACGTTCACTCTCTGCTTAGACTTACAATCTAAATAGGAGAATCAAGTTGAATAAATACTCTAACTCGATAGAAAATCCACTTATTTCATCTTTATGGACAATCTCATTCATTCTCTCAATCCGATCTCCAACTAAGTAATTATGAAGATCCAAAGTCTTCAACTTCTCAAGTATATATGATAAGCAATTTAAAGGAAAAAAAAAATACAATAAGG
>CATIWR010184466.1:0-11699 GCA_949677035.1 Omphalea diandra
TATATATATATATATATATATATATATATATATATATTGCATACAAGCATTTTAAATAATTCAATGATTTTAATTCCTTTCTAACTCTTATGTTACGATCCAAAATTTCAAACCATGTCGTCACTAGGAAACCATAAGACTTAAGATCTCAAGAACTCATAATAAGCTTAAATTAACTTGTGAGAATATCTACCTTTTGTCGGGTCATTTTGATATTAAAACCCTTAAACTTAAATTAATATTACATTGAATTTTAAGGAATAAACTAATAAAAGTTAATCTCAAAACATTTCTTAAAACATGATATCTCTTTTCTTTTTCTTTTTCTTTTTTTCCTCTTCTTTCATGATATAAATCATATATATAATATTTATTAAGTATAACTATTTAAATTTGTTTCATAATAAATAATATAAATTTAATTAAAATAATAATCTCATCAATATAAAATTATTTCTCTTTAAAATACTAATATATATATTAAATAATCTCTTTAAATGCATTAAAATATATTTAATCATCATTAAATCATTAAAATGCATAATCAATTACATAAAAATAGGAAAAAATATACTTAAAATAACTCTGATTACAAGAAATTTCTAAACTTGGATATTGAACCTTACAAAGCATCCCCTTTTATTAAAATTTGCCCTTGAATTTTATAAATCTTATTATCACCTACACCTTAGCATTTCTATCTACATCTATCTTTATCATTCTTGGATCGTAAATGATCTAAGTCAATTCATGTTTACTCCTAAGGATCTTTAGAGTCGGAAAGGAATTAAAATCACTTAAAATTATTTAAAATCTTCATGGGTAACTGTAAAATCACTTGAAACATTTATGAACTTTAAATCTCATTTAAAACATTGGGATACCTTATCATGATTATAGGCCATTCTATAATCATATGAAGATATCCTTATGACCTCTTTGAAAACAATCCTTCCTTTCTCTAGTAGACATCCGGGACAAATATAAGTCAAAATTTTATCTATAATTCTATCTCTTGACTCTAATATTTTCTTTTTATACTTATCATGTCATACTTAAATCATCCTTATGTTTTTCCATTCTCTTTTACTATTATTTTCTCTATTTCATGTATCATAATTCTCAAACTGTTACCAAAATTTTGACAAAATCTCCTATGTATTTTAGACTGATCTCTCTGTCAAAAATAACATTTATAATACAATCATAGCCCTTAGGGCATCATTCTTCAACATAATCAATCAATTGCCCATCCAAGACCTACATATCAATCACATCAATCATCTCCATCATACTCTTCATTCCATATATCATAACATCATCTAATAATTATCAGTCAATTTGTTTAAATCTCAATCTTATTAACATAAGTCTAAATATACATATATTATAAACAATCATGTCATAAAAATAATCTTATCATAAAATATTTTAGTGTTGGGATGCCCTAAAGCATAAAGTAGTTGAATTCCATTAATTAATTAATTTTATATATATATAAAATATAACTTTATAAATTTATTTTATAATAAATAATATAATCTTAATTACAATAATAATCTCATTAATATAAAATTATTTCTCTTAATACTAATATATACATTAAATAATTTCTTTAAATGTATTAAAATATATTTAATCATCGTTAAATGATTAAAATACATAATCATATACATAAAAATAAAAGAAAATACACTTAAAATAACTCCAATTATAAAAAATTCCTAGATTTGGATATTGAACCATATATATATATATATATATAAACTAAATAAATATTTTAATTATTATTTTTACTAGTTAACCCACTTAATTTGTATATACTGCAAATAATTATTGTTTTTAATGACTAATAATTAGACTATTTATTAATTTTGAATTCGTAATAAATGTTAAAAATAATTTTAATTTAACATTTAATATGTAAGTTATTAATTATCATTTATTTACTTTAATCCTTAAATGATTGAAATAAGAAATATAAAATTTATTTTATTTTGATTCATAAAAATTAATAAATTAAAATAATTGAATACCCAAACCAGTATCAAGTTGAACCTAATTGTCTTGAAAGAACATAACTGAACTATCTCAAATTTGTATGGAACTGAACTAAACTAAACTTAAAAATTTAAGACATTACCGGTTCTTCATTTTTTAAATCTCCAAAATCACTATTTTGTCCTGAAGATTTATAAATTTTCGACTTGGATCGAATTATGTTCACCCCTAGTTTAATGATAGACTTGTTAAATACTTCATACTTGTAATTTTATCTTGTGTCAAAGACACCAAGATTTTATCATTAGTTTTATTGTTCTTTTGAATAAAAAACTTTTTGCTTTTATTTTATATGTTAACCTTCTTAACACTAACTAGTTCTTCCAATTCATACTGATAACTTTTCTTGGACATTCAAAAGTAAAGTATCCATGATGTTTGTACAACCAATAGATATCATCTCTCAATATTTCTATTCTTCTTTTCATCCTAGAAGGATCAAAGAGTGGATTTTCATTCTTCCTCTTCTCCAAGAGATTAGAATATTATTTATGAGCATGTCCTTCATTTTTGCATATCTAGTATACTTTATAGCAAGATCCATCTACAAGCTCAAGTAATTCATGACAAACATAATCAACTATTTCATTTTTATTTGGAGAAATATATTCAATATCAAACTTGTAATAACTAAACCATTCTTACTACTTTAAGAGTCTAGTTTCCCTAGCCTCTTTGAAATTCATATTCATAAACTTGTTTGACATTGTGTCTATCCTAAGCACAAACCTTTTTAGAGCCACAAAGATGTAAAATGCTTTAATACTTTTTTTTTTTAATTAACACCTTCTTTTCATGAATTAGATATCTTATTTTTGCTCTTTAAAAGTTTCAGAGTAATACTTATAAATTTATTGTCATTTGTTGGTTGATGTTTAATACTGCACTCTAATACTTTTTGAACCATTCATCTCAAAGACTTACTCATCTATATTAGAATGTAAATTTAAATAAGGCAAATTTTTTTTTTTTTACTTTTTTGACAGTCTAAGTATCTTTATCATCTCAAAGCTAAGGATTTATTTGTAGTTTTCTTAGCTATTCTTCCTAGGTATTTGAAAAGATTTTTCATGAATTGTCTAATATAGTTAGCAAGACCACATAATCTTTGTACTTACTTTCTATTTTCCAGTTTATCAAGACAATTGATAATTTTTTTATTGATATGGCTTTGTAACTAAATTTTTTCTTTTGTTATTTTATCTCTAAATTTTTTTTTATAAAATCATTCTATCTTATTTTTAGATGAAATCGGACCTTTTTTTTTTTAAGATATCAGTTATTTGTTTAAAAGTGATTCATGTGCTCATATTCAGTATTACTAAAAACTAGCACATCATCTATACAGATCATGCAAAAAAAATTTAATATCTTAAAGGCATTATCCATTTTACATTAAAGATATCTACAGTATTTGCAAGTTAAATGGCATAATTAGCCATTCATACATTCCTTGAGTAGCTTTAAACATCGTCAGAGATACTGAATTTTTCTCTATTCTTATTATCACTTTTTAAATCAAATTTAGAAAATTAAAAAAAGCTACTTTAAAATTACCTTGTCGACAATATCTCTTACTATTAGAGTTTTATAGCCATCATTTTTATAGCCTTATTTACCTAATTATGATCTATAATCATTTGTGTTTTGCCTTGCACTTGTTTTGCATGGTTAATTATCATAAAAGTCAAACTAGAGTGTCGACTTTCACTATCTCAAATTAAATTTTTTTTCAAGCAATTTAGGAATTTATTTATCAAATTCCTATATCATTTCATTTGTATATGTGATATTTCTAACTTTGATGATAGCATTGAGATCTTTTAGCCCTAATTTGATTGTTATATCATTTAGAATATATAACTTTAATGGATCATCACCAATATTATCAACTAATTTAGTTAGAAATCATTCACTTTTTTCTATTAGTTGGATGCTTTATATAATAGGTTTGTCTATTATATCTTCTATTATTAGACATAATTTCTCATACAATTTGAGGTCATTTTATCTAGTTGAACTAAATAAGCAATCCATTTATGTCTCACCATGTTGTGCTCAAGTTCACATAAGGATCCATACAACTCCGAAACCTTTATAAGTCAAAACCAATTTTAGTTTTACTTTTGGGATTTTGAGAGCTATGATTTTTATACCTCCTAGAGAGATATAATCTTCATCTTATACAAATATCTGTTTTTCCTTTCAAAGTTTTAAGAAAGCATTACCAAGGATGAAATTAGCATTAAGATTAGGGAATGCTAGGACTATGTCAAGGGTAAATTTTATCCACTAATGATAACTAGAACTTTTTGTGCATAATATGTGAAAAAATTGATTATCAAAGGAGGATTGATTATTCTAATGGTTTCCACTAGTCATTAGGTACTATATTGAGTAACATTACTAATTGTTGCCACTATATCAACTAACGCTTTCAAAAAATAGTTATAATAACTAGGAAACCTAAAATTAAAAGTATATATGTACTTGGATCAATTTTCTCATTTGTAAATGTTTTTTGTGATGTTAGTGGCTTTAGAGATACCATGTTTCATAGTTCCTTGGAAGAAAACATTGTTGAGCTATTTATTACATCTTGCTCGCAACTTCAAGAATCATAACAATATGTCTTATAATGCAAATGCCTTCTGGACCATTATCTTCTTCTACAGAGATTGATGTGCTAATATCTCTATACCCAACTATAGGTGACTATTCTCAGGATCTAGAAGTCTCAACTTGGGATAATATTGATGTAGACCTAATTAAAGATAGAACTTCTATAGGAACTAGAGACATGAAGATATATCATTAGTTATTGTATCTATTGGGTAATGTTTCCATCTACTTATGATATTTGAAAATATTTATTGGTCTTAAAGGCTCTTTTAGTTCTATTAGAACCCAACTTCTAAGCCAACTCAAATCTAAAGGATTTATTTCTCTCTGATGAAATTGCCTATAGTTTTTAAGTAATTCTATTATTTTAGAAATGCTTCTTGCTCTAAGATTAGTGGTAATGATTAACCTGAATATTATCCTAGTGTGATATGTTAAGTATTTGGCCTAGAAATTCATTCTATCCATTTTTAAGGATTTTATCCTAAGAGTTTCTGAATTTTTCAAATACCTATCACCCAATGACATCATGAAATTGGGATAGGATTGAGACCAAACAAGGTCATAGGCCAAGTTTGTTTGAACAACTAATATCAGTTGGTCTTCGAATAATTCTCATCTTTTTATCTAATACAATTGTTATAATAGGATTATATGTTGAGAGATTGAACAACAAGATTAATCCTACCTAGAAGAAACCTATATGAATACATTTATATAATCGTTTTGATTTATTAACTATCTCTCTGATCTTTTTTAAGTTGACTAGTGGTATGTCCACGTTTTCAATTTCGTACTATAAACTCTAAAGTATTAACTTAGAGTGGAAGACATCTAGAACTAACTAAAAATTAAATTTTGACATATGATAAATGGTATTGAAGTCTACTTTAGGCCATTTTCATTTTAGGTACCTCCTAGATAGATCTTCATATTGAAATGACTCCTCGTGCATTAGAACATTATCAAATAGATTAGCTCTTCATCTATGGTAGCCTCATTATGATTCATCATGAATAGTTAAGCTACCCATAAATCAGATTCATTTATATTAGGTTTAAATTCAGAAACAACTTTATAAATTGAATTTATTTTAGAGTCCATACTAGAAATTTCTTCTTCCTCTATATGACTTTACCAAATAAAATTCTGTGAAGATTTTCCTTCTCCTATTCTTCTAGAGATAAGTATTGGCCTTATGGTCTTTTGATCCATAAATCAAGTAGCAGAAATAATTGCTAAGAGGTTTTCCCTTAGGACATTTATGTAATCTTCTATATTTTTTTCTTAAAGGCATATATCCTATCTTTGTGCCTAAGGTTTGTTCTTCTTTTAATAAACCTAATGGGCTTACTAGATCTCTTTTTCTCCTTTTTGTCTCTTCTTAATATCCTTTTCTTTTTATATCCTTTTAATCTTCTTCTTTTAGAGGGATACCATGTTCTAAGTCTTTCCTTTCTCCCTACTGGACAATCATACCTTTCAAGAACATATTCAACCTACAAACAATAACTCTTATTCAAGTAAGGAAGACATTATGCATCCTGCCTTATTTGGAGTTCAGTGTATACCTTTCTTAAGGCATACCTTATTGTTTGCGTCTTACCTCCTAATCCATTAGTGACTTTATCTTCATTTAGGAGAAGGACAAATGTCGTCTTTACTTCTTTTGGCTAGGATTCTTGTAATTTAGCAAAAAATAATATTGACATGTAACTTTAAGTTTATATATCTATATTATAATAGTATTTTTGAAATTTACAAGTTTAGTTATCAAAACAACACAAATAAATATGCAGTATCATTAGAGTTAATAAAGAATTTTCTTTTCTAAAGACTTTGTTGAAATTTAATAACCACAAAACTTCCTTTTCAAAATGTTTACTATTATAGCGAATACTTCATTTGTTAATACTTTTTTTTTACTAATTTCTTCTTTTATGGATGTATTAGCTACTAGTTGTTCTTAAAATTTTTAGGGAGTACTAATCATGGTGGCTCTACATGATTTGTAAGCACTTTCAGGAGTCTAAACACATCAAAATTATTATAAATTTAATCATGTTGATTCATTCATCTATCTTTTTAAATGCTTTTCACAATCAAGATTGAGAAAATATGTTAGACTAATGACAGGACTCAAGAAATTATCTATAGATATAAAATTTTCTTTAATCCTATGAGAGTAATTTGGTTTGTATATAGTCTTTTTTGCAATAAGAAGCTTATTAAAAGTTACATCATTTATATGTATTATGGCTTCTTGCTCCAGCTCTAAAGAATTTTAAGGTCTTTATTTACGGTACTATTATATAGAGAACCGATTTGTCTTTTCTTAATTTTAGTACCTTATTTTTTCAGATTTTAGCCCTTTTAACATTATTGACTTTTTAAATACTCTCTCTTGCTTGACTACATTAAATTTAACATTCATCAGTTTTCTACCTAACTTGCCAAGGTTTTTCTCTCTTCTAGTGAATCACCAACTATTTCTTTAGTATGAAAATACTTAACGAGCTAGTTCACTTTATTGTGAAGGTTCTCAAAGTCAATCCCGAAAGATGACTGGAGTATGAGCCTTCCTCAAGCTTATCCATTAAATTAATGAGGATTATTTAGACCCAACTTAGGTTCATTGTTGGGTTAATTAGCCCAGTAGTGTAGAAAAAAGTCTATCTTGTACTGGTGTAGTTTCCTTCACAACTTAAAATTTAATTTTTACCTATAAACTTTTCAATTATTTTCACAGAAATCTAAACTTTAAAATTTTTTTAATCTAAACTTACTTTTAGACTTTGATGCCACTTCATGTGAGCATGCTCTCATACAAGTGAAACTGAGAATTACTTAGGAATCTTTTTAGCAGAGCTACTCAATTGAAACTAAGAGTTACTTAGAATATATTTTTCACGTGTATATTTTTTATCAAATGAAAAGTGTTTAACGTCATTATATATTTTTTTAGGGATTCAAGGTGAAAAATGTTTAATTTCATAATACACCTTTTAAGGGATTAAAGGTTTATTCCTCAAATTTCGTTGTTCATATTTATAAAAATATAAATTGATTAAATTAATCAATATTTTTTTTTTAATTTTGAATTGTAATAAAAATCACAAAAATTTAAAACCTATTTAAATTTTTTTTTTGCTTAGAGATATTTTGAACTCTTCAAAAGAATTTTGCCTTTGTCCGCTCGCCGTCTATCTATCCCTACGCACCAAGCCAAGCATTTTCTAAACAAAAATATCACACAAACACCAACCACCCATGAAGTTGTCATTTCTAAAGCTCTATCTCTTCTCTTACAATTCCCTTCAAGCCATTGGATGGTAAGGTTCCGATTCTACTCTCCTTCCTCTTTTCCTTAACCTCTAAACTTAATTATACGCCATTCATGACAGGTCAGTTGCTCTCTTTAGACTTTTGAGCAGCTTAATTTCCTCCCATTCTGTTCATGGAGCTTATCCTTCTGCTGGAGACCTTATCTGTCTGTCTTTTCTTTAACTTGGCTTTTTTCTTTGGGGGTTCTTTCTTTTTAAATTTGGTATTTAATTGAATTCTTGTTTTGAAGGTTTGTTCCAAATTGTTGCATTCTTGGAAGTAATACATGGAGCTTTAGGTAGGTTTTTGTAAGGGTCTTCTTATATATATAATCTTAATTGTGGAAGATGAATTTTATGTTTTAGCTTTGTTGGTATTCATTCCTTGAATAATATATAAGGTATCGTTCCAAGCGGGGTGTTGTTCCCTTTTATGCAATGGGGAGGAAGAACCCATTTTCTGTTCCTTGTTCGTAACATTTCTGAGGTTTGTATCTTCTCCATTTATAAAAATTTTCATTTTATTTAAGCTAATAGACACCATTCATGTTTCCATGACTAATGAATTCAAAGTGCTTCAGCGATTAGAATTGCTGGTTTATAAGAGCATGATTAGTTTTGCTGCTGCAAAAGGCTATAGTTTTTGGTTGAACTACTACATTTCTGAGTTTTGGAGATATTTTTAATATATCATATGAAAGTAGATTAGTTACCTTGTCAATCTGATTTTATAGTTTTCTGCAAAAGCTTCTAGTGTGAGCTTCTTTCAAAATCAACTTTTGGCTCATAAAAATTAAATTGGAAAATTTTATTATTAATTAGAAAGAGGATTTCTCCTAATTTTTGGCCAAAAGTTGCTATTAGCAGTGGCATGCCACACATGCTCTAAATGGTGCTACTGCTAGATTATTAATGATGTTGTAATCATTTCCCCTTTAAAATTTTTGTAGGTCCAGACGTTGCCATCAGTTTTTATAACCTTTTTCGCTTGGTGCCTATCTGAGGTCAGTTGGTTAACCATCGTGGAAAAAAAAAGGGTGTTATCAATACATTTAATAGCTTGCCTTCAGGTGGCTTAAAGATCTCGCTTGAAATCATGGGAAATGCATAATGAATTTCTTAATTGATGAGACGAATGTGCTTATGATGTTGTTATTAATTCATTTTATTGGTTGCATATTTTTAATTATTATTATTTATTAACAATGTATTAATCATTATTTTAATATTATTATATAATAATATTATTATTATTATTTATTGTATTAATTTTAATATTATAATATTAAGTTAATGTAGCTGCCTATGAGCTATGAGTAAAAGAATCTGTCAGACAATAGCATGTTATGCAGTCTAAACTTTTTTGTTTTAATGAATTTATGATGAACCTACTGCTGATTTATTAACACCCGAGGTGCCTACAATTGAAGGTTAAAAGATCTCAGTCTGCTATTGGTTTTGTGATTTGGCATCTTCATATATTCAAGATACTATTGCTATCTGATCTCTCAACATTTGATTGTCACAAACTTGTCAATCTAAGCAATTTGGTTGCTCTTGGAAACACGTCCCTTTCTGGCTTGACTCGTTTCTTTGTTCACTGCATGTTTGTAAACTTTGTTGTTGTGCTTCACTTGCATGAGAAATACAGAATTCTTTCTGTTTAGGCAACGTGTGCTCTGTTGCTAGCATACTGTATTTCTGAGTTGCTTCCTTGTAGTTATTTCACATTGCATTTGTTTGTTTCACTTTAAAACTTTAGGATGAAGTTCAGAAATGACATTATTACAATGTTGACTACAGGTAATTAGATATTCGCATTATGCTTTGAACATCATTGGAAATTGTCCATCTTGGATCACTTATCTCAGGTCAGACATAATAAACATATATTTTTTGCATGCGTGTTTTAAATTTTAGTCACTATAATCTTTCTCCACCATGCACAAATGGACATGAGCACACACACAGATGCACACAGCCTTGCTCAAACAAATGTGTGCACATGTAAATGATAGTTCGCATTACATAAGCTCAATTTTGTTTAGAAATTTCTTCTACTTTTGCATTTCCTAGGTATACCACATTCATCCTTCTGTATCCTATAGGACTTGCTCCTGGTGAAAGTGAGTTCATGACTTCTGTTATTTTTTATTTATTTTTATTTTTTACTCATTTTATCTAACTGAAGTCACTGAATACATATCGGTAAGATCTACCCACAACTAATGTCTTCTTTTTTTTTTATTTTTTAATGTTTACTTCTTTCCTTTTTTAATTCTTGTATTCTTCTGTCACCACTGTGCAGTGTGGCTCATGTACCAAGTAATTCCATTTGTAAAGAAGAAAAACCTCTATGGTGGCTTCTTTTATGCTCTACCATTCAGCTACTATGACTTCATCAAGGTATTTTACTGGTTCTCTTGGATGCTTATTATTTCCATAATACCCATGCTTGGGCAGGTAGCTAGTCTAAAACTTTTATTGGGTATAAAATTATTTAATTGGCATCAAGTTTGATTCCACAGGTTTAAAGAGTCAATCCAACTAGGGATTGCCTTTGGGTGGGCTAATTGGTATTCAAACTGGCTTCATAGGATAGTGGATGAAATATCTTTTTCCTGATTTAAGAGAAGTGAACCTTGAAGCGCTCGCCATCCACTTGCTGATATCTTTAAGAAAGACATAATGTTGTGATGGGATGGAGAATGTAATGGTTCTTGGTTGGGAAAAGCTGCCTAAGATGCATTATTGATTGAGTTTTGCTCCATATAGATTAAACTTCCCGAATTTCTATATTTAGATACATTTAGATACTGGCATCTTGCCTAATAGTAATCAACCTTGCAACCTTAGTTTTGGTGGAGTCAGTAGATAGATGCATTAACAGTTTCTTGGCAGGTCAATGATTTCTTTTTGTGTGATCTCCCTATATTCTATGATGAGCGCTGAGGTTCAGTTTTAATTTCCTCGCTGGAGCCTGTCCCATTGTCATCCTCTAGGATGACTTAGATTATTTGATGTAGATATCAATACTTATGCTTGAATTTTTTTTCAGGATGTTAAGAAAGTGTTCAAAGAAATAACCGTGCAACTGTATAAAGCAAAAACCATGATGGGACAGGATATTTACCAACTTGAAGATGAAAATCACTACTGTGATGATTATATTTGTTGGCATTTTCTTGCCTTGAATGTATTTCAAAATATTTCAAGCGTTCCAGTTTGATAGTGTATTGAAATTATAAATTTGATCTTTGTCTTCAGCCTTAATTTCAAGCAATCACTCAACAGTTCATCAGTATATGCGTTTTATACACTGTAGATATGAGTTTCTCATATTGTTACATGTTAAAAAGTTTCCCATTTCTTCCTTTGCAAATTCATTGATCTTATCTTTTGACAATCATTTGAAACTCTTTGCATCAGGTTGTGCTCGTGTTCTACCCATTCCTCTGGTTCAATCTTTACCTGCATTTGTTCAAGCAACGGCGTTCAAAACTGGGGAAACATCATGATAAGAAGAAGTGAATATCTAACTTCTTTCAGCTTAAATATGTGAACGTTCAAAAGCAGATAACTTTTTGTATTAATATTGTTGTGTTGGGTGGCTGCAAGAGTTGATTTAAGAAAAAATTATGTGGCATGTACATTAGTCAACTGATTTTCTTTTTTCTTCAATTAAATATCTTC
>CATIWR010184469.1:0-20527 GCA_949677035.1 Omphalea diandra
CTTTTTTAATTATAATTTCTTAATTACAAATATAACTGTTATTAATAATTGATAATTTATATAAATTTGATATTAAATATCTGATAAATTATCTCTAAATTATTAATTTATAAAATAATTAATAAAAATATATTGTTAACATTTTATATATTAAATTAAATTAATTAAAATAAAAAATAAAAGTAATATATTTTTCGGTTTGGGAAAAGTTGTAACAAAAAATAAAAGTAATATATTGTGTAGGGATTGGACTACGGGATAGTATTTGCAAGATCACAGGATCTTAGATGCAAGCTTGTTTACTATATGCAACCAATCAAGAATAAAAGGGCTTGTTTACATCTAAAATTTCCAAAGCACAAGAATAAAAGGGCTTGCAAAATCATGAAACTAACATCAGAAAAATAAGTCGAGCACCAACAGCAGCACGTAAAAACATCAGAACTGAGACGCAAAATATCGTTGGCAAGAGTTGCAGCTCATTTAATTCAGCAGAAACAGAGAGCAGATGTCTACATAAGCATGGTAGAAAAAGGAACAAAAAACAGTACAATTTTCCCTAAAATCCTAAACAACATTCACTTCATTAATCCTTCCTACAAGGCAAGTACATAATAACAGAGGGGACATTGCTTACATAGAAGACAAGACAGACTATACTCGCAACTAAGCCTTCTTAGGTGACTTGGTGGCCTTGGATGGTGACTTGGGCTCCTTAGTTGCTGCCTTTTCAGATTTCTTAGGCAAAAGAACAGGGTTAATGTTGGGCAGAACTCCACCATGTGCTATGGTCACACCAGCAAGCAGCTTTCCAAGTTCCTCATCATTCCCCACCGGAAACTGAAGACCGGCCTTTACGGAACGAGACATCGGCTTCTTCTTAGGACCACCTCCCTTCCTACCTCCGGCCCCTTTCTTCAACTTTCCGCCGGTTTCCATGATTCAGACTTTACCTTTTTATTGGGAAATTAACAGATAATGGGGATAAATTGGAAGTTGAAATGGAATTTGTTGTGTGAGCGAGAATAATGGGCCGTTTTGATAGCGGTATACCGACGGTATACCGCCAAACCGAACCAAAATACTGAAACCGAAACCGAAAAAACTCAAACCTTAATACCGAAAATTTTCTGGTTGGACCGATTTCGGTTTCGGTTCGGTTTTTCGATTCGATTTTGACGGTATACCGAATATAAACCGCGAAAATTTCACCCTACATATGGCCAATAGGGGCTCATGGCCAGCCTCTCTCCTTCTCCAGTGTCCTACTCAACAATTTCTAGGTCTGGTAGGGGGCTTTTACCGATGCAAAACCCCCTCTAGTTTCACCAGTGTGTGATGGTATTGCACGTGTAATGGTATCCCCTCATCTTATCGCTGAACTTGTTTCGCAAACGTAATGGTATTGCAATGTTCCTTGCATCGACTTAGGTCTATCTTTATCATTTATTATTTTTTTGGAGAGCTTTCAGGTTATTTTCTGCAGATTAATTAAAGAAAATTTAAAGTAAGCTTGAGAACGATAATTGACGCTATGAATGGTTAATTGTAATTATCAAACAAGCACTGAGTCATGCTTAATGATGCGTTTAAGAGTTTTTCTTTTTATAACTTAAAGACAATTTTTTCATTTTTATGTTTATGTTTGAATAAAATCATATATATATACCCTTTTATTTTACATATTTAAATACAATTCTACAAAAATATAATAATTTACTAAATTGTATTTAATGAATTCTAAAAATACATAAATTTTTATTAACGATATAGATATTATTTTCATTTGCATTCCTACTTACGTGAGATAAAACCTGCTATTTGTTAGAACTAGAACAAATAATATCTGAGAAAATGTTTCAAATCATGTAACTCTGCCATTTTTTTAGGTAAAATTCGTTCTCTAATTAATATATGGATCATGAATTCCCTTTAAGATAAAATAAAACCTAAATTAATTATAATTTATACTAGTAAAATTAATATTGAAAAATAGTTTGTGTAGTTTTTCAAAGAGCAAGCAATATTAGTTTAGATAAGATTAGGTTGTTATGTTTATATAAGATTAGAGAATGATTTGGATATGGATGACTAGTTATGATTGATTGTTTATTTAAAATTTAAAAATAATTATTAAAATTGAAATTATTTGTTATGATGTCACACATGCATGTATCCAATCCAAGTGCCAAGTGTACCACATGCATTGCAAACCAACAATATTTTCCTTATTAAAGGTATGACTACGTATAAAGAGGGATCAATCCTTTTATCCTCATCAATGTGAGATTTTCCCTTCTAAAGATATCAAACAATATTTTCTATTTAAATACAATATTTTTAAAATCAAATTGTAGACTAAATCGGTCGGCTAACTAATTTTTAATTTGATCTATTTTATTCAATTGATCATTATTTAATTTTTTTTTGAAAAATATATAAAAGAATACTTAAATATATTTTAAAAATTAGAAAAAATATTGGACTCTCTATGGGAATCCAGGGCACTGAAGTAGCCAAAGAAATCTCGGATAGTATTTTGGATGATTATTTTGCGTCTTTGGCTACAGTTTTGGGGTGGGGAAGATATGTCTACAACAACATGCAGAAATTTATTCAGTTCCAGCTGACAGTCAACTTCGGTACCCTCGTAATAAATTTTGTGGCAGCAATTTCAGCTGGTGAAGTGCCATTGACAGCAGTCCAGCTACTGTGGGTAAATATGATAATGGACACACTTGGTGCTCTAGCTTTTGCAACAGAACAACCCACCAAAGATCTCATGGAGAAAAAATCAATTAGTGGGACCAAACCCCTATTCACAAACATCATGTGGAGGAACCGATTAGGATTTTAGGAAAAATTCATGATGAAATTCTGAATCCTTCCTTTATTTATTTTACTTGTTGACGTATTTGTAAGGGACAAGTTAAAAATCACATTACGATGTAGATTCATTAGTCCACTTTGGCTATAGTTGAAGAATGTGGGGTAGAAAGCCAATAGATGAAGGCAAATTATTTAATACTAGTAGAACACTTGAAATAGTGCTTCCTCGCACACAAATATGTGGGGATCCACTCTTTACATTTTTAGGTAGATCTCATGCATTCGTAAGTGCAAGGACTACTTTTTTTAGTGTTCAAGGTGCATGAAATGCTATCTCAGAGATGAAAGACATACCTCTTTTGGTTTTCCACTCCAAAGAGCATTGAAGGGCCTGATATACAATAGGATAGGACCCATCCCACCTTGTATATAGTTGAGATTAGCTTGGGTTGCTAAGTCCAAGATAAATTGAGTCCTTTTCATGAGCCCACAGATACAGTTGATTGATTTTGAACCAACCGTATGCCTAGAGGAAAGGAACCGTAGACTAATTTGAGAATGCCAATAAGACCTAATTTGATTGTATAATTCGCACTCCTTGAAAGTGTGAGAAGTGAGAGATTTCAGATTCAATTTCATCTTTCATCAATTCTTGCCATGGATTCAATCCCATAACCATTCACCCACCAATATTTTCTAATTATTAAGAATTCATATCACATTCATAAAGAAATTGCTCATAAAATCATCTCCAAATTACCAATATTATTATTGAGAGCAAAAATATGTCAGATATACTTTCATTTTATCATGAGAAGTTTTAGAAGTATGAAACATAATATTGATCTCAACGAACTGAAAGAGAATGGAAGCACAAAAATCAAGAAAAATAGACAGAGAAAGGCAAAGAATTGAGTAGGCACTCTAAGGTTGTTCTCAACATGTATTAAATGTAAATTTCTTTTTAATTTGTTACCCTCAAAAGATGCATGTAACAAGGAATAGAATAGGAAATAGAAGTCACAAATTCTACTCTATTTAACTTTACAAAATAAATATAAGTTTCCAAATGTCAAAGCAAATATTGACAAGGAATTCTCCAATGTATCTATGAGCTGCAAAAAAATATATATGTTAAAAGCACCCTAAATACCTACAAAAATCTGAACTGCCAACATAGAAAATGAGAGAAGAAAATTAATAACCATAAATCTACACTTCCTTCTTAGTAGGAATATTACTGAGAAAGGAATGACAAATAACCAAGAGCATGAGATACCTTCTCCTAACATCATCTAGTTCTCAACAACCAATATAATTTTCATCTTATTTTCTTAAGAATTCATTCTAATTTTATTTTAGAATTTACCACTTTAATAAAACCCCAAATATTCTCCAATTTCACTCCCCCCATGATTTATTTATGTTACCACTGCCACTCTTGCAACTCCTATTGACTTTAACAACAATGTTTTCATTTCTTTCAGCAGTTGAGACTTGCTCATCAGTTCCATGATTTTTTTCCATTATCACTACCAATCCCACAAATCCTACTAACTTCAATAATATTATTTCCACTCTCCCCTCCCCCCACTCAATAATATCATTTGCCTAAGTCTTATTACAAATGGTTGCTATTACAACATTAAGGGTTGAATCACTCGAAGCTATTCTCTTGAGAACAAGGTAAGTTCACTATGGAAAGAGGAGCTACAACTACTTAGTGAAGCCAAATGACGCAATTGCATTACCAGTAAACATTCATCTTATAGGTTATAGAGAGATATATTTACTCGTTTAAGTGAAGTAGGATTTGGTCATCTAATTTTATACGAGATTTTGACTCTTTATGACTGCCCTAGTGGTAGAGATGATAGTGCTGTATTTGATGGTCTATCTAATGGTTGATAAGATGTATAATCTACTTAAAAAATATTCGATACTTGAAAAGGAAATCCAGGATTTCAAGAGAAAGTGATGAGATTGCCATTGTGGAATTATATTAAATGTGGGAATGTGGAAGATATTGAGCATGATGGAAGGAAACATAGTAATGTGGGAGCAATTGAACATGACACTCCCTCCTCCGTTGTCATTCTTATTTACATTCCATTCCATGCATGTCATCACTTTCATTAATTTTCATTTTCACTCTAAAAAAACCTCTCATATAATGCATTAAAAAGATTTGGTTTACACCGTTTTGATTTTTTTCTTTAATGATGTGTCATTTAATGTGTTAATGTGATCTTACCATCTAATACTATTAAAAAACTTAGAAAATATTTATTTATATTAAGTGTATATATTTAATTAATAAGATAATTATATATATATTGAAGAACAATTTGTGTACATTTACATTAAAAAAAGGGTACGATAGTAAATTCCTTAGACAATTTTAGATAATTATTTTATGTTTCACTATATTATTAGTTGAGTTTATACCCAAGATATATTTTTCTAAATAATAATAATAAATAATCTCGTCAGTGTGCCTAGTTAGTGGTTTTAAATGATCTCTTCTTTCCGCAAAATATTATTACTCTTTCTTGTGATGCGGATGATGTAACAGGAGATTTCAGAAATGATATTTTTAGACCCATTGGCAATTTTTTGGTTTTGTGAAGAAATGTGTGCTGTCCCTAATCCACGAGTGTTTGTGTTGTATTAATGAAAAAAAGAAATGATATTTCTAGATCCATTGTGTTGAAATGATTGTTCAAATTCCAATTTTAAATGTTAATGAAGCTCAAAAATAGTGCCCAAATTCCAACTTGAGCATGCTTATGTTGACTCCAAGGTAGTCCTCCACGCCCCCATTCACCTCGAGCAAACAAATATTTCCATATTGCTCTCGCTGATCAGCCTCAGATTACACACTCCTAAAATCGCCTTGCAATGGTATTTGTATGTCTAGAAGATGATACGGAACTACTTCCAGGAAGGCCAACTGGCTTCCTCACTGAAGAGGCACTGGAGGACAAAAAGCAGATGTTGATAACGTGTGTATACGATAATATAGCATTTTGTGGCATGTTAATACAAGAGTTCATTGATAATATACCTATTATCTTTTCGCACAGCAATTTTCTTCATGGCTGCAATATTTTTTACCTCTCGACTGCTCAAAAGAAAAGAAAAAAGAGAAAATTAAATATGAATTATCCCTGAATGAGCTTATCCTAAATGTGAAATGTTATGCCTAGTAATCCAAGGTCCAAATAAAAATACAAATTATATAATCCTGTAAAGGGTTCAATTCTGCTTATGAAACAGATAAAAAAGGCTAACTTGATGCAGCCATACATATTTACTTTATTAAAACTTAAGGTGCTTCAATAACATTCTGAATCATTTTATGCACTAGGGTAAAGCTCTACTGAAATACTAAATCCAGCAAAGGCACTTTTCTTTTGCTTTTCTTTAATGTAGAAGAATTCTCATGACATTTGAATGCCCTAACCATATTCAAAATTTGAGATGTAATTTAATAATCTACTGTTATTCGTAGAAGAATTAGTGGCTTCCAATATCATCACCATCAGCATCAACAACATAATTTGAAGCAAAAATTCAAGTTCCCTAAAAGTAAGCAACCCTATTTCCAGAACTTCATTTGCTAGGGCCAGAACCTATTTAATAAGAAAAAGAGAAATTGACTAAACTGCCCTCCATTAATCCATCCCTAAATAATGAAAAATTTTCTACTTAAAATTCTCTCACATTTATGGCCTTACTTTCTCTATTGCCTCCCTCTTTTAAGAAATCTCCATCACGTGATCTGATTTATTTTTCCAGCGTCTAAAGCTAGGCTGCTATCAAAACATCATCCAAAATTATTTATGAAATCTGAGAGTAAAGCGACTTATATGCAAAAAGTTTAAGCAATCCCCAAAAAACTGTTGGACACATTTTCAATTATTCGACCTTATGCATTTTATTTGTTTTAGAGACATCAATGATATGAATGTGAAGCCCGTTAAAATAATAATATGCACGTAAAATGAAAAAATAGGGTTATTAAATAAATTAGAAAAGAGCAGGTGTTGAGGCTTTCATTATTATTATTATTATTATTATTATTCTAGTTCTTAGGGTGATTGACATTTGAGAGGCGCAACTGTGGTCATCTTTTAGAAGAATTCTATACCATGTCACCGAAAATTTTTTCTTTTCAGGAAACATCACTGGAATTTTCAACAATAAAATCATAAGAAATTTAAAAAGAAATTTCAAATAGGGAATTTTAATTTGTTCAAGTAGATATTAATGGAGGATAGTTTAGTCTATATATATATATATAAATATATATATATTTTACATTAAATAGATTGTGGCCTTAGCAAATAAAGTTATGAAAATAGGAGCTCCCAAGTGCATAAGATAATATTACCTCTTAAGAAAATCTATTTTTGCTTTCTTCATTATGTTGCTCTTCCCACCGAGATTGTATCCAGGTCCACTTCCTAAAAATGTGATATCCAAAGTTAAACAACAAAATATACAAAATTCTAATACATCCTCTCACCCCTTCACAGCTTCTGCAAAAAGCTGCAAGTTGCCTCAGTCTCAATAACTGGACTGTGAACTACAAGATAACCAACCACAAGGGACCACATATTACCTCCATAGAAGCCTCTTTTACCGCCAGAAGGAGGAACCTTAGTGCAAAGACGAATTTGTCTATTTTGTTTTTCTGCAAGAGTTGAATACAAAGAATTTTGAAAATGCATAAAGGCATACCAGTTAATAATGCACCAGAAACATGATATAATTAGAATTCAGAGAAAAACGCTCCAATTACCCTTATGCCAAATTAATTAGGGATACAGCTAAGCATGCATTACATTTCCAAGAAGTCATGTCCCTGTTCCCCCCACTCTTTACATATCAGACAAGGCTACAATATTAAGCATAAGTTTGTATGCAATTCCACAATTTTAAGACATACAAATTTCACTTCATTAGATAATCAGAATGATTTGATCTGGATTTTTTATTTAGATTTGACCATCCAAGAAACCCCATCTCAGGTTTCAAGTAATAATCACAGTACAAGGGATACAATTCCCTATGGAAACTAAGCTAACATTCTCTAATCACCTCAAGTGATGTAATAAAACAGGAAAGCCTTTTTATAAGAAATGCTGCTGGCTTTAATATCAATATAGTTGGTGAATACAATTCCCTGCATCCACGACACCTTCAGTATCAAAACCAAATCAAAATTGTGTTCGGATCACCTAAGAATGAAGATGAAATGGGTTCTTCAACTTAGACAAGGATGGTATATCAACAGGGAACTAGTTAGTAGCTCAACAATCAGAAGGAACACAAGCATCAGAAATCAAAAAAGCTAAAATCTTAGCCATGCTAGCCTGCAGTTATAGCATGCAACAGAAACTGAATTTGCACTGGAGCTACAAATCGTCATTAGTACAATGAAAAAACCAGGTCAAAGAAAAGGAAGAACAAAAGTTGGACGTAACATGAGTATAACACTGGTGAAACCAAGGACCAATTAGTGATTGTCAGTCCAACAAAACTGCATCAGAGCATTGAGATGCAGCCCTAACTTTCAGCATTGCATCAAGAGGCAGGGAAATACTTGCATTAGCTGGCAGGCTCTCAGTGGCCTTTGGTGGCCCCACAACTGAATTCACACAAATGATAGTATCATAAAGTAACAAGGAAAAACAAGAAAAATTCTAGAAATACACCTGACACATCATATCAATGCACAATTAAACATCAAAAAATGTAAAGTAAAGAATAATCCTCAATGCCATCCTATTTATTCTAGATGATAAAAACCATACTAGATTCCTCTTTTTTGTATGACTCCCGAAGTTTTGAAACTGCTTCATCCTCTTGCTTAGCAATAGCCTTCAATTTTGCCTGCAAGAATTTCAGTCCAGTTAGAACAAATAGGAAAATTTTAGTTTGAATTAAAATGTAGTTTCTAACACAAGTTAAAATGTAAATAAAATTCACCAACCCCCCATCAAGAATCAGTACTAGTCCAATTTAAAGGATATATAAAACAAATGTAACAGAACTGATGAAGACAGGTACCTGATATAGCTCTTTCCATCTGAAGGAAACCTTGCACCGCTTCATCTTCTCAATTGCAGAATTAGTGTTTGCCTCACCAAACTCCCGCTCATAAAATCTCCTCCAAAGCTTATCGGTTACTGGGCCAAGATCTCTCCCCTATAGCAATTAATGAAAATTAAAGAAAAACTGAATAGTTCCCCAAACAATTATTTTACAAAATGATGCAGGCCATCTTACTATAGTGCTCTTCTCTACGTGCATCAACTGGTCCAATGTACAATGTGGTAAAATGCGATCAAGAAGATGTAGATCTGTTTCCCCAACATCCCCTAAGTACCTCACATGACATATTGCTACTTTAACACAGAGATCAACCAGTGAAGGAGCTTTTCTCTTTATCTTGGCCATATTACTTGACCTTTCCTCCTGCAAATATGTCCTTCTCACGTCCATTAGAAACAATGTAGAATCCAGTCAGTCACATATACAGACCAATTTAACAAGACAAACTATACATATTCCAATTAAACTTATAATCAATATCCTGCAGAAAAATTCAATCCAAAAAGGATCAATACAATAACCCAAATTAAATTTTACCCACTCAAATAAAAAGACAAACTTGCGGATTTGTTGACAAAAGTTAGACTTTCACTTTGCATAGAAAACGAAACAATAATCATTGCAGTGTTACCATCTTTCTCATTATCCAAACATACCATTCAAGAAAACAAAAATTATCAGATTATTTCCCACTAAAAACTCATCACAATTATCAATAAGACCACTACCAAAGCCCCAGTTTAACTTAAAAATAATTTAAAACTTTAAAAAGCCCAAAAAATAAAAGATAGAATCCAGAAAAACTTAGAAACAGCTCTTCCGGATTGACGAAGCTATCCCAAAAAAAACAAAAAAACAAAAAAAAAGAAACTTCCCTCCCGAAAAAAACAAGAATTAAGTCGATTATTCCGCTGCATGGTCAATTAAATATATAAAAGAAGGAAACTACTAACGGATCTGAGCTTACAGAGTGAAAGATCGGAGACGGAGAAGACTTGATTCCTCGGTTCCGCTGAGATTATGACGATGATCGGAAATCTTTTCTTTTTAACATGCACACGATTGCTACCGTGCACCGGTTCTGTACTCGGTAAGCTGGCAAGTCACGCACGCACGCATGTTTATAGATTATAGTTTTTTCAAAATTATTATGGCTCTTGCTAACGTGCACGGAGGGTTACAGATACGCTCTTATTGGCGGGTGTATGTCTGTTTTAGTTAACTGTAACGACGGCAGAATGTTTTTTGCCGCTAGTCGCTAGGAGAGAGAAAGTAAAGAACGAATTTGATTTTTGTTTTTTTTTTTTTAAGAAAACAAATTTGTCGGTTTTTTATAGTGAAATTTCTTTTTCAGGAAAAATATTTTTAATCACAAATAAATGGTGAAAAGATTTAGCAAGGAATCTACATACCTTATTTTCATATTATAGTTATATTTTTTTTAAGAATTTATTCATTTATTTTGGACTTATCATATTCTCAAAATTTTTATTGTCATATGATTTCTTAACTTGTCAGACTGTTATAACAACGTATTTATTTTGCATAAAATTATACAAAAAAAAAATTACTTTCTCAGTGGTTATAGAAAAATTTAAAATTAAGTAATAATAATATCTTTAATTAGTATAGTATTTGGACAAATACGGTCTCATATATTATTATTTACTAAAATCAAAGGTAAATTTTTATTATTTACTAAAATCAAATTTATGATTTTTTTAAAAAAAATCATAAACTGTAATATAACCTAGTTAACTATAGTTTAAAAAGCAAAAAAAAATTGCTCTTGATTTTTCTTTAAATTGTCTATTATAAATTACATATTTAAATAACTAATATGTTATATTCTTAAGTACTTTGAACGATTTTAATAATATTGTAATTATGATGATACATTTTATTGCAAAACATTAAAGTTTGAGTCTTTAAATTATTAAACAATATTTTTTCCTCATTTTTTCTAAACAAACAATCAAGAGGGGGGAAGATGAAACGAACATGATAATTAAACAAATAAACAAAGTAGAATTTGGATTAAGCATAATAAGATTGGATCATAAAGAGTCAATATATTTATATGTAAAATATTAGTAATATATAAGAGTTGGCTCACATAGCTCTCAATTGGAAGTATAACATGTTGATTATATTTTTTGTTAAGTTGTAATTATTTTAATAATTTATTTAATTAAGTATAATAAAAATGTCAGTGTAATAAAATATATATATTAGATTTATTATTTAAGTTATATGCTAAATTTAATTTATCATTTTTATATAAAAAGATACTATATTTGAAAATATTTTGAAAAAATTTTTTAAAAAAAGATGAGGCGGGTTGAGTTCTAGAATAACATATTTATCTTAAAATATTATATATTTGTTGATTAATTATGTTAAATTTAAATGTGTAATCGTAATTATGTTAGAAACAATATTTTATATATTAAAAATTATATTAATTGATGTATTTAAAAGGATTAAAAGAGTTACTTTGTGTCAAGTTTAAAAAACATATTAAGATCAGAATTAGAGACCTTGACAGAATAAAGTAATAGTCAGATTAAGGTTAATTATTTTTATTTTATAAATTAACATAATAAGCTAAACACAACACGACTTACCAATCATATTTATTGCAACATCATGATCATATATGTATATATATATAAATTGAATATCAAAGAGAATTTTCAGATTAATAAAATAGTCTCTCTGGAGTAAAGGCATGTTGTTAAGACTTGGACATAAATCGGTACAGAAGACATTGGGACAGTATAAAGCTTATCAGCAGCAATTCAGCCATAATGCCATGCTCATTTACCGATCCCAATACCAAATCCATATTTTTAGCAAGTGGTGCGAGTCTCCCATATGATTAGTCCTCGGAGAAGTGCGTTTACTAGTGGACTTTCCACATTTCTTGGTCAAGTTGATATAGGAGATTCGACAAACTGTTAAAGAAGTTTGTGAACATACCTCTTTTGAGGTGGAAATTTAAACTGGCCTGATGAAGCTTGAGAGTGTCCCTAATCACTTGAACATGAAACTCATTAACCCAACAATTACATCTCAACAGCAGAATCTTGTTGCAAAGAACTAGGTGAGGTTACTTCATGCTAAACCAGTAGAGCCTGAGATCAATTTTGTTACTAGCGACGGTTGCATTATCAAAAGGGCATACGCATCCTCAAAAAGACGCTAGCTTACAACATCATCTACACTATCATCTACCAGTGGAGGAACAAATCTGTAATCTTGAAGAGTCTGCTCAAAGATATGGCCCACTTTGAGTAACTTCTCCTGAAATAAAAATTAAAAAAAAAAAAGCAAAAAAGAAACTAAGCATAAGAGATCCATCAACTATATTGAATCATGATTACAGAGCAAACATAAACTGTTCATCTCCTCAATGATTTTCTATGTGCTTTGCAATGTGACATTAATCTGTTAATTTATATGCCAGTTGATGATGGTGTGATTATTTTATGGAAAACCAAACAAGATCAACGCGTCCTCTTGCTTTGAACATATGCTTTGAGGAGTTGATACAACTGTTCCTCAAAAAAGCCAGAAGAAACAACTTACTAAAAATCCATAACCAATGGCTCAACAATCCAATATAATTATAGAGGATCCAAGTTGCAATTCGTCATGCAACAACACAACTGAAACTAGGAAGAAGTTTTGCAAGTCATAACAGCTACCAGTTATCTCTGGACTTCATCCGACACCAGGTTTAATACCTCAAGATTTTTCTTTTTTGTAATAGCTCAATTCACAGGTTCTTATCTAGATATCCTTCTACTTCAAAGTGATTTATTTTTCCAAACATGAGTTAAAAACCACCCATTTCTTTTAATCTTTTTTTTTATTGGAGTTAGAATTTCTGACAGGTAAAACGATTTACTGAGAATGAAACATAACTACCTCATCAAATGCAGCACCAATTAGTTGAAGGCCAACAGGAAGTCCAGCAGGCCCCCCTTCAACAAATCCACACGGCAAAACTAATGCAGGTAACCCTGCTAAGTTAACATTGACCTGAAACAAGGATAAAATTGCTAAATGAGAAACAAAAAGCAAGATCAAGTAACTCTGTCATGATACCAAGAGAAAAAAAAAAAAAAAAAAGTTGCAGAACAGTTTTAAATAATTAACGGAAGGGGAAACACAAAAAATAAAAAAAATTTGCCAAAATGGACTCAAAAAAAAAAAAAGCATGCATTGCCAATAACTCCTGAAATATTGAGAAAAAAATTTTGAAGTTCTTGAAGGACATAATCTGGACGCAGTTAATGATAAAGTTATTCAATATTCACACTTTAAGATGGCTAAAAAGTTCAATTTTGACATAGAAATCTCCATTTATTTATATTTGTGAAGAAAGACATTTGGCTACCAATCCAACCTATGTTTACTTTATGATCTTATCCTATTTTGATCCCAAATATACAGATCCAATCTGGTGCATCTTCTGCATTTTGCTCCACCTACAGTCTAGCACTGACTGATTCTTCTTGTCTTTATTATTCTTCTAAAAGCAGTATATAAGATCAAATGGATATAAATAAAATAATTTGAAGTCAATAACAGCAAAAGTCAGGTATTGTCTACTCATCCTGTGCAAAGAAACCAATTTTTTAACTTTAACTCAAGATGATAAGATTCATGACTCATTATCTCTCCCATTCTCTCCCCAAATCTAAAATACACAGTTTCTATTATCCCTCCATACTATTATCTCTCCATATCGCTATCCAGTGGCATAATTGTTCAAGGTTGAAAACTAAATCTAGATTAAAATCCAGCTCCTATCCATAAATGTAAAGGGGGAGTGGAGGGAGGGGTATGCAAATTCGCAAGCAGAGGATAAAGAAGCACAAAATGCTCACAGTCATAATGTCACCCGCATACATTGCCAATGGATCATTTTTCTTTTCTCCTGTAAGCATTAAACACAGTGGGATATCTATTGTTAAATAGAGGGAGTATCGGGACAAGGCATAAGGTTAAAACAACAAACCCAAAAAGCTGTGTGCAGACAGCATACCAATCTTATAAGCAGCAGATGGAGAAGCAGGAGAAATTAGGATGTCATTGGCATCTAATGCCGCCTTAAAGCTTGTCTGGATTAAAGTCCTCACCTACAATGCTATTACAATCATAAATCTCTTCTTGAAGACATTAAAAAGCTCCTAAAACCATTATGATTTTCAGAAAAATAAGAAAACTATAATAAACTACTAAAGTTGATATTCAGAGTAACATATATAAAAAAAATTCAATCATAAGAACTAGCCAAATTAATGCCATGCCACTAATCCAAATTTGTCAGTAGGAATGCAAAAATCAAGAAATTCAAGCTCTACAGAGAATCTTGGAGTTGAACCCATTGAAAATATCAAGATTCCTGGAAACCATATTCATCCTCATCATGCGTGGACTGGAGGAATCAAATATTCACCTCTTAAAGATACATGTAAGATTTATGTAACTGCTTATGGTACCTGCTGGGCACGCTTATAGTATGCATCATAATAACCAGCTGAGAGTGCATATGTTCCCATCAAAATTCTCATTTTGACCTGCAAATATTCATATACATGACTTCAATTTCCTGAAAAGCACAACTTAAAGCTAAGTTAATTAGCCTTGAGGTCATCCGTGATGGCTGGAGCTATGGAGACAACACAAACCTCAGCACCAAATCCCTTTGTTCGAGAGTCCCCATAAAGCATATTTAACTCATCAGCAGCTGCTTGCTTTCCATACCTGGATGTTGAACAGATGATGATAGCAACAAACATTATAAAGACATAAAAAAGAGAAACAAAAGAAAGAGGGGCAGGGGGTTGGGGGGTATTACAACCCTGGCAGAAAGCAAGTTGTATTTGCAGTTAGTTGCTTAGTATTGTAAGTCTAAAAGAGAACCCCTCAATCCAGAGCTTTAACAATAAATGATGATTGATTGTCTATAGCCTACGATAAGAATTCCTTTAACAAAATAAACATGGTAAAGCCACAGGAAGAGATGAAATTTGAAATCCTGGTATAAAAAGAAAAAGAGAATAAAGAAGAAATTTCTTGATGCTAATCTTTGAAAACACCGAAAGTTCACAGGTAAGGCAATGCAACAAAACCTATGGGCCCGAAATTTCTTAAATGTCTTTTAGCTGTATTATCTTTCACCTAAAAACTAGACAGACACCAGTATCTCTCTCATGTGCAACTAGAGACCAATATACAGGCAATAATGCAACATAAAGGCCCAGCATAAATTTCAGGCATTTCAGCTTTAGTCCCTCTCATATGTAGCTCAAGTGCATAATTCATCCAAATCAGCCCCTCTAGCTCTTTCTCTTGTGTTTATTAAAAAAAAAAGTTCAATTAATATAGCTAAGTGATCAAAACTTAGAAAAATAACAGAAAAACAAGTTAGTAGCCCCAATATGCATCAAAATAAAATCTAGGGTCAATATATCTATCAGAAAATCACCTGACACCATCATAACGTGCTAAGTTGGAAGATGACTCAGATGCAGCAAGAATATAGTAAGCTGGTAAACCAAGAGAGAAAGATGGCAATGATACCTGCAAAAAAATATTTTTTAAAAAAAATACAGGGAACAACTTAAGTTTATAGACAGTGAATAGATTTGTTGACCAAGAAAAAGTTAAAAGAGTTAAACCTCTGTCACAGTGCATCCTAACTCTTCTAGATGTGAGGCAGCACCACTAATTGCAGATTTTACTCCATTATCAACACCATCATCAAGTGTTTCATGGATAAGACCAACCCTCAAACCCTCTAATGGTCTAGATTCCATGAAATTTACAGGTGTGAATTCAGATGTGAAATCAGGAACCTCCTGAAGAAAGATTTTTAAGAATTCTAATAAAGTAAGAAACTGAAAGGCTTCAATCCAACAAAACCAATAGAGAACACTTAAAAAGAATGAAACAACACCATGCAGATTGCATTCAAATGCTTAGCTTCACAGTTTCCTTTAAACAACAAGAACAATTACATCGTGCAGTGATGGATGAATTTGTTTACACCAGAAATGTCGACATTTTAACTGACGAACAATAAAGTTTATAAGTTCCATGGGTTCACCAAATAGTCAAATAAGAACAACAGGAAAATTAACTTTCTCCCCAATACAAGTATAATTTGGCTACTTCTTTTTCCCCACGCATCATAGTCATAAATAATGTGAAGTGGAAAGATATGAGGTCAAAATGGGTTAATCAAACATGAAACGCAAATCCGCTGGCATAGTGCCCTTAACAAATAACAGCAAGTCTATGAACAAATGAGGGTGATGAGATCTTACTCTCTTACTGCTAGTGGCATCATATCTATCATGACCAGAAATAGCATGAAGAAGGAGGCCAGTGTCAGCAACAGAAGTACCAAAGCATCCAATAACATCAAGTGATGAAGCATATGCCATCAGTCCAAATCTAGAGACACGCCCATATGTTGGCTTCAATCCAACAATGCCACAAAATGATGCTGGCTGTCTTACACTTCCACCAGTATCACTTCCCAGCGATACCATGCATTGCCTAGCAGAAACAGCTGCAGCCGACCCTCCTGATGATCCACCAGGCACCCGAGACACATCCCAAGGGTTTGAAGTCACCTAATGAATGAACATACGTATATCCTGAGCAAACCAGATATGGTTACCATCATGAAACATAACAACATTAACCACAAGCGCACCAGTGCTCAAATTGAAATGTAATATAGCCTAAAATGTAAGGAAATGAATATGCACTACTAACATATACACACATGCACACACATGTGAGAATCCGGCAGCAAATTATGTTAGTTTTGCCTACCAAAATATAATATCAATGCATCCTTTTGCATGGAAAATTTAATCATTTAAGTAAGTAAGGAGATCAAATCATATCCAAGCACATTTAAACCACAATAATAGTCTTGGTTTCTACTTTGGACAAGTAAATAACAGAGGATTGTAAGCATTCACCATATGAGTAGTCAACGGTAATAATCACAATGCTAACAACAAATTTAAGCAAAACCTATGAAAAGAATTCCGAATTAAAAAAGAAACCTGAAAACCAGAAGCTTCACTGGTCCTTCCTATACCAAACACATTCGTATTAGTCAGGCAATTAGCACTGTTGGTCAATATTCCATATAAATATTAACATGCACGTGAAGTAGATTAAAAGAGAGAGGATTTTAGATTTCAATATTGATAAGATTCAAAATTTATTAATCACTCTCATCTCACGGGTCTCACTTTTATTACTATATAAAGTATTTATTATTCTATTTTTTGCGGCTTAAGTAAAGCATCCCTATATATAATTCCTGAATTTTGCGACACTATTTGAATAATTTAATAAAATCCACATTTTCCACCATGACCACGTGAAAAATCAGTTAAAGAAACCAGCTCTAGAATTATTTTCCTGATTCTGCTCTTAAAAAAGGTACGTTACTTACTAGAAAAAAATACATATATATCTGTTTCTGTGTTTGTGCATTGTATAAATTGAATAACTAGTCTAAGAAAAATGTTATGCACTCAAGTGGACATGTTCATTCAATATAATCAAGATATATTGATCAAATACAGGTATGCCAATAATTAATAATTATAACAGAAAGATAAATCAATAATAATTCAGCAAATTTTTTTATTAGCAATTAATTATACAAACCTATAAACATTCAGATATAAGTTAAAAATTTTAACCAAAGATATACATATGTGAAGTACTAAAAGAAAGTGTTGACATATAATGCAATCTGTAAAAACCTGTCATCTCTTAATTCAGCCATAAAAGATATAAGGAAAAGAGTAGAAAAGGGGGGAAAAAAAAAAAAAAAAACTCTCATCTTTAACCCCTTTATTTTTTCTGATTAAAATCTTCCAAGTATTATTGTTTTACATAGAAAACCTTTTTACTCCAAATAAAATAGTCAATAAAAATCTAATAATTATTTTAAAAAATTACATTGATCAATAATGTAACTCAAAAGATTTAACATAAAATAAAAAAAAATCTGTAACTTCAGTACCATTAACAAATTCTAATCAATATAATGTATTGTAAAAAAAAGAATTTTAATATAAAATGATTATAAAAAATTAATGACAAAATAGATAAATCAAATTAATAACACAATTTAAATATACCGGGATGCATTTCTTTTGAAATAAAAGGAATTTATTTATAGGTTCAATCCATCGTTTTTCTTTTTTGATCAATTTAGCTCTGATAGAAGTCGGATTTACAACCTTAAAATTTTAAACATTTCAATACCATTGAATGAAAAAAAAAAAATAGTCCTCTTGTTCTTTTCACGCCCTCATGGCCTTTTCCCACCTCAATTAATTTTCAAAATAGCAGAGGAAAAACTCCCTATCCTATGGAATATAGAGGGAAAAGTACGGCCAGGTCTAGGAGAGAGGAGAGCAATACATAACTAATGGGACTGCCCTTTTTTCTATACACAGAACAGAAACGTGAAGTACATAACGGCATAGAGGGAGGATTTGGAAGAGCCTATAAACAAAGAGTGAAAGAGATGAGACAGACAAAGGTCACTGCTGCCCCGCCATCAAATTATATCCAAATGCATTTGAACCACAATCAGAGAATCTTGGCTTCAACGTTGGTTGGACAAGTAAATAACTGAGGATTGTAAGCATTTGCCTTATGAGTAGTGAATGGTAATAATAATCACAACATTAAAAACAAATTTAAGCAAAACCCATAAAAAAGCTTCCGAATTTAAAAAGAAACCTGAAAACCAGAAGCTTCAGTGGTACTTCCCATACCAAACTCGTCCATATTAGTCTTTCCCAGCACAATGGCACCCTTCTCCTTCAATCGCCTCACTGCCGTTGCATCGTACGGTGCCCGATAATTCTCCAAAATGCGGGACCCGCCGGTAGACGGCATATCAGCCGTACATATATTATCCTTGACCCCGACAAGCACCCCAGCAAGAGGGCCCACATCCTCACCGTTGTCGATCTTGCGGTCGATCTCTTGGGCCTGTTTGTACACGCTATCGGAGATGTGGAGGAAGGACTTGAGTTGGGGCTCGGTGAGTCTGAGGCGGGTTAAGAAAGATTCGGCGAGTTGGGTAGCGGTGAGGCGGCGGGAGAGAAGGGAGTGACGGGCGGTGAGAATTTGGGATGATTGTGGTGATTGGTCTGTAAGGGATGAAGCAGTGACTGGCAGCGAGTTTAAGGATGATGTAGAGAGGCGGTGGAAGTGGAAAGGGAAGCGAGAGAGTGAGCGGGGTTGCTGCAGCGTGGATAGCATTTCTGTAGTGTGAGAGAGACAGAGAGAGGGAGGGAGCGGGCTGCAGTGTGGAAGAGGCGTCGGATTTTTCTTTTATTATATTTTTTAGGCCTTGTTTGTTTGAAATACAAAAATTAGATTTTAAAAATATAATAATTTTAAGTATTTTTTCATTTAAAATGATTTTTTTTATCAATTAGAAGTAAAGAAAATCACATATAATGATAAATGTGTTCATGCTTCAAATAACATAGAATTAGAATTATTTGCTTTTAAAGGTGATATAATGAATAAATAAATACGCTTTCTAAGAATTTTTTGTTTGGATAAAATGATAATAGAGCTTTCAGTAGTTGATTTTAAAATAATTACGAACTATTATCGAAAAATAAGAAATTACCATACATATTAGATTGTAATTACATAATTCATAATTTGACATGATAAACTCAATTAACATTGAAATTTCTCATTATCATGCCTTATAGTTATAGACTTCCTCATCTCTTTTTGGGTGTTATCTTTTCTCAAATTAATTTATTTAAAAAAAATAACTCCCTTTTTTAAAGAGCTATCATCTGACATTTTCTTGATTGGTGATTATCACTTTTTTTTTTTACTTTTATTATTTATGTTTTAATATTATTTTGATTTATTTTAAATTTACTTTCATGGAATAAATTTGAGATTTTATTTATCTTTATTATGATGTGAACTTATTTATTTTTTATGATTGATTTTTATATTCTTTTAGATAAGTTTATTTTATATTCATATTAATTTTTTAGAATATTGTGTTCATATTATTTGGTAGCTTGATTTACAGTTAATAAACTAATATCAAGTCTAAAATTTACTATTGCTAATTGATCCCACATTATTAATATCTAGATTAATTTTACAGAAAATTTAAGAAAGTCCAACTATGACTATCATTTGTCATCAGATAAAATTTAATCTTTCAATATGAAATTGCTCTTTTTTTTTATAGATTATCTTCAAAAAATTTTATGAAATTATAATTATATAAGATTCAATATCTTAATATTGTATTATTTTTAATTAATGATAAGTATTTTTTATTTCAAAAACCATATACTTTCTCCCTCTCTCTGTCTTTTTAACATTTGAAGCAATCATATTAATTATATGTATATAGACATTAACGGTCACCTGCACCAAAAAAAGAATAATTTTTTTTACAAAATGTTTGAAGTAATTAATCTAAAACTAGTGATAAAGGTAAAATTTTATTTGCAAAAAT
>CATIWR010184480.1:0-15854 GCA_949677035.1 Omphalea diandra
CCGATTTTAACGAGTTAAAACTCGATTTCACCCGATTTTACCACAAATCCGATTTTATATACGATTAAAATCGTTTACGTGATTTTGACTCGTAAAATCGTAAAATCGTACGAGTCAACTCGCGATTTTGACAACTATGATTACCTATAATCAAATTTTAGATAAATCACTAATACCATTTGCTAAGATAACTATTATATGACTTTCATATATGTTATTAAAGTACTTAGTTGGATCTTGAATCAATTGAAAACGTCATTTTGTATTCATTTTTAAAATAATTTAAAATTTTATTATCAATCAAGATATTAATCTTTGATAATTTTTTATTTTTTAATTATAATTGATTATGGACTCAATAACTAAAATGTAAAATTTTAAAGCAAAAGTTACAACTATTTTAGCAAATAGCATACCTTCACCTTCTATTTTGATTTACTTAATTTAGTCCATTTTAGGTAAAACTAACTAATTTGAAAGGTTCAAATACAATCATAAAAAAATAAAGTGTTCGAGCTTTTTTTAAAAAAGATATAAGGAATATAAAAAATTACGAAAATATATGGGTACCTTATATATATACATATCAGTTTCAAAAAATCTATAATGTAGACCATAAGTTTCAACTCATATAAGAAAATGAAATAATGAATGAAAAAGAACATTACCCTTTTTATCCCTTCCCCTTCTATAAAAATTTGGATTCGAAAAGTGATAACAGGAAATCTCTTTAATTTTTCCTCATTTATAGTTTTTATTATATAATAGTCTTTTAACTCTAATCTATTAGATTACAAATAAAATTTGTTATTATTTGTTTGCATACATTGTAGAATAAAGGAAACAACATTTGTCTAATATATAAATATGTTTTTGTAGGGCGAATGACAAAACAACAAAAGAAGAAGTCAAGTGAAAATGATATCAACAACATTATTTTATTTGATAGAATGAAGTTTGAATTAATTCTAAATGGGAGTAATGTGAAACTAAGTTCATCTTTTTGGAGTAGCAAGGCCATGGTAGAGAGTTTAGATGAAATTTGTGGAGATATTGGTTGGGGCCAGAGGAGAGAAGCTGGAAGAATAGGTTTGGCTTTGCAAGATTATATATTCAGAGACATGATTGAAGAGACCATTAAAGAAATGAGATGTTGTTATATTTACCCACTACTACCACTTGAATCATGTAGGAGAAGACTCCGCTTCTAATGTCTTCTATTAACATACTTCGTATTTTTCATTCATTTTGTTTATTATCCAACTACAACTAAAACTACTGTGAAACTAGACTTTATAGTTTTGTAATTTTATGCTTGCCCAAGCCCTATCCTAGAAGGAAATTTATACTTTCATGATGCTAGTAGCTTTTGGATCTACCCAGTTATATGTGACTTCAACAACCTGAAAACCTTTTGGGTGAGGAATTGTTATGCTCAAAGTAGATACCACCTCTCTCACTTCAGCACAAATGGCAACTATCTCCCCTCCTTATATAGAATTTTCACCTTTTAGTGCAAAGTGGATGATGCTCCTCCTAAAGGATGGTACCATGACATTCCCAACAATAATAAGAACATTATTGTTGTCCAACACAATGAATTCCACCATAGCCTCTACAATCCTTATTTTCACAATGATCTTAATACCCCAACATCTGGCCTTTTACTGTCATTGTAGGCTTGAATAATTCTATCAAATACCTCTAAATCTATCATAGACATCACAAACTTTGATAGTGACTTCACGCGATAAATATTAATTTTGAACCTGCCATCACACAAGACATACACCTTCATTTGATCTCAACTCTAATAAACAATGCCATACTATGATCCTTTCCCTCAGAAGACAAATCCTTATTAAAAAAATTATCTTCCCTTTATTTAGGTTTGCCACTAAAGTCATCGCCTTCATAGGAAAGGCCTCTTTAAAGATAACTAGGATGGACAATGATTTTATCATAACCTTGTGTTTTTTTTTATTGATCAATAACTCTCACACACTCATCTGAGCAAGGACTTTCTTTAGTTGTTAAGATGGGTTCTTCTACCAACGGTCTCTCTACTTCCTTTTTCGCCTTAGGTTCTTTAGGGGCTTCTTAATTAGGGTAATACTTTTTGCTTCTCATGACATGGCTGACCTATTTCTATTTTTTTTCTCCTTATCACTTACTTCCTAGACACTGATCATCCTTTTTCTCTTGACCTCTTTGATTTTTTCATATGAACTCTCCTAAAGGTTGATGGTATAAGCCACAAACTATAACCTTTATGGGGGATATCTCCTCAAAAGTAGCCACAACAACTTCTTCAAAAATACCATAATCTATCATAAACACCCCTTGGCTTGGTTGTGGGACATTATGATAATTTGGGAGAATTCCCTTTGATGCTTGGCCTTCTTAAGTTTGGTGGGACAAATCATCCTGTTATTTACGAGATCTTGAATCTCATTCCTTAACCTAAAACAATCATTTGTGCTATGCCTAGCACTTTAGTAACAAGCACATCGTCTGGGTGCAAGTGTCTTTAGCATTCCCTTCTTTTGTAATCTCTCAAATGCCTTAAATAGAGACATACCTAAGTCCATAAAATGTCTTATAGGTCGCTTTTTATTTATATCCACCATCTTGTTCCCTTCTCATTGTGCTTAGGGTAGGAAGCTTCTTCTTCTTCATTATTATTTCTTTGACTTCGTCGCTATCTCCTAAGCTTGCAAGCTTCCTAAGATCTTTAAAATTTTATCCCAACATCATTTTGATTTTGGTGCCAATGTTAGGTAAAGCTCCTTTAATAATCATTCTAAAGTATTCGCTTTATAGGCCATGTTGTTGCCTTAAAGGTCATCTTTTTTCACCTCTTCAAATAGTCAATAAAGTTCTCCCTAGTCTTTTACTTCAATGATTCTAGATCTTAGAGGGTGACTTCCAACTCTAAATTGCATGTACAATGTTTCCCAAAGGTCTCCTTAGTTTTTTCTAATCCTCCTTGATCATCCTAGGTTGGTTAAAGTACCAAGTTTTAGTCAATGCTTTTAATGATTACTTAATAATTCTAACATTGTGTCAATTAGGACCCAGATGCTTTCATGATGAGCACGTATGAACAAACATGATTTTTGGTGTTCTCGATCCTGTAAACCTAGGGAGTTTAGGCATTCGAAAATTAGTGGGAAGTCTCTTATGCTTGTAAGCTAGCAACTTCTTAATGTTAGTCCCCTATTTTATGGCCTTTCACCTTCAATGTCTTATGGATCTTCCCTCATTGTTTGGCAAACCCATCAAATCAAGCATTCTCCTTTTCATTTTCCACATTCTTATCAGGTGCTACTATTATGCTACCTACTTCTTTAGCCTCATTGCTCTTATAATACTCTTCCATTCTGAATAAACCATCATCAATAACTATAGGACAAAGACTCTTCATGGGTACATTTCTATTGGACTAGGTTGGTTAACCCTAAATCTTGGACGTCTTTTGATCTTGACAAAGAAGATTGATAAATTCTAATGTTTTCATTAAGTGTTGTTTTGTAGAATTAAGTTAGACTTTCAATTGAAAGTTATATGGATTTCACAATCTTCAAGAAGGCAAAGTTCATCAAAATTTATGGTCAGTGATTTGTAATTTACGACCGCAACTTAGCTCAAGATAGGGTGAAACTAGGCCAGACGGATTCACAGGCATCATCACTGCCACGACTCATCCAAAAATGGGAGTATCAAAGTCACAAATGAATTCGCAGTCATTATATCGCCTTAGTCGCAACCGCGACTTTCATAGTGACTGAAGAGAATACCAAGTCCACAACCACAATATGTCAAGTGTCCTAGGTATCTGTTGAAGAATAAAATTCGTGAGGGTGACATTATGGGTAGCGACTGTGATTCATAAAGATGAAAATTCTCCTTCAAATAGAATAATTTGCATCTTAGTCACACCCTACACAAGGACTGATCGCGACCACAAAGTTTGTGGGCAATTAGAAATCAATGGCTATATTTCCTAATGGACCAATGAGGAGCTGACACGTGGACTGGCCATTAGACACAAACAAGATTTTTCCCCTCAATTTTTGGCTCTCGTATGAAAATTGGAACGTCACGACCGCAAATCGTCAGTAGCGATCGCGATCGCCTGACATGCAATTAATGTGGAATCTACCTAGCATGTCTTGAAGATTTGATGAGCTTCATAGTCTAACGTCTCTTTGATGGGTATGAGCTATAAATACTCCACCAAACATATGTAAATGAAAGAGAATTCATTAACTTGTAACCAAACTCTTGCAAATTTGCTACTCATTCTTTCAATTCTTCTAATTATTTTTTTATGCTTTAAGTGATTTTTTGGTGTGAGCATTAAACAACAATTATAAAAGGTTTTAGTATGAACCTATGAAAACACTTGAGAAATGTTTTACTGCGAGCCTGTGAAAACACCTGTAAAAAGTTATTGTGTGAGCCTTGAAAACACAAAGTGTAAAAGTTAGATGTGAGCTTGGAAACACCATTTTGAGTGAGTGAAACACCCAATTGCAGAGAATTGAGGAGTGAACGTAAGGTTAGTTAATACCCGAACCATTATAAATCTTTATGTCTCTTTTTTACTCTATCTTTATCCCTCACTTTAATTTTTATTTAAACACCAATTCAACCCCTTTTCTTAGTGCTTAGGGCCAACAAATGGTATCGAAGCCAAGTTTCACAAACAAGCCTTAATTGGGTAAGCAAAGTTCATGGCACAATAGGGAATGGTATTGAAGCCAAGTCTCATAAACAAGCCTTAATTGGGTGAGCAAAGTTCATGGCACAAGAGGAAATCCACTCACACTTCAAGCCCTACTTTGATGGATCCAACTATACTCATTGGAAGTATAGGATGGAGATTTATCTTGATACAGATGTATTAGACCTTTGGGATGTAGTTGTCAACGAATGGAAACCACCCACTAAAGGAGTAAATGGAATTGACGAACTAATTCCAAACGAAGATTAGGTTGAAGCCCATAGGAGGTTAAACGATAAGAACAAGAGGGCAATGACTATTCTTCTAAGCTCTCTCTCAAAGGAAGAGATTGAAAGAGTGCAACATTGCCAAATAGGTCATGCCATTTGGAAGACTCTTGAAAACTATCATGAGGGCACAACACTTGCTAAATCAAGTAGATTGGAGATGTACGTGATAGAATGGGAACTTTTCATGATGAAAGACCATGATAGCATCACCAAAATGACAAATAAACTTCTATCCGTCGACACAAACATGAAGAAATTTGGAAGGACTCTCACCAACAATAAGGTAAACATGAAAGTCCTTAAAACTCTTTCATTAGATAAGTTTGGTGTAAGAGTGTGCAATATTCAAGAGTCCAACCCGGAGATTGAAAAGGTTCCTACGGATGTGTTAATAGGCAAACTCTTAACTCATGACTTAGCCTTACAAAAGGATGTGCAAATGAAGAAATTAAGGGGCCAAGGAGAAAAATCAGAAAAAGAAAGAAGAAACTTGGCACTCAAATCCTCAACAAATGAGAAGGAGGTAGAAACTACCTCTAGTGATGAAAAACGTGACAAAAAAGAAGAAGACCTAGTAATGCTCTTAAAAAGGACTAAGGAGTTAATTAGAAGAAGAAAAAAAGAGAAAAAGCTTCAAGAAGACAACTCCTAATCTTAGATAGAGATCTAATGAAGTCACTTGTTATGAGTGTGGCAAGCAAGGCCACATCAAATACGATTTTCCCAAGATAAAAAAGAAAAAGAGATGGGACAAAGAGAAGAAGAAAAGTTTCTCAGCCACTTGGGATGATAGCTTAAGTGAAGATGACAAAGAAGGAGAAGTTGCCAATATTTGCTTCATGGCACAAGAAGACTCTCTAATGAGGTAAGTACTTCATCCTACTTTCATTCAGATTTTGATGAGATAGATGAAGAGCTTGTAGAGGCTCTTACTATAAGATGTGACAAATACAAGTCACAAATGAAGTCTTATAAGAAAAAATGTTTAAAAGTAGAGGATGATTATAAATCCCTCAATGATCTTATAAGCAAATTGAGAGCATCAAATGATGAGCTCAAAAAATCTATGAAAAATCTTTCCAAATCATCTTCATCATTGGCTTCATTGGGAAAAGAGAATGACTCCCTAAAAGGAGAAGTCATTGAGCTTAGAAGCAATATCTCTAAATTTCATAAAGGTATGGAATTCTTGGATACCCTAATAGTATCACAAAGGGCACCCTTAATTAGACATGGTTTAAGCTTCAATAGAGCCTCCTCATCCACTTCACCACCTGTTACATTTGTTAGACTAACAACACTTCAAACCTCAAGTGTTAAGGTCGTGAGGAAGAAAAATGCTCCAAGCACTAAATTCCCATTGCCTAAAAATAAAGGGAAAGCACAAAATGACTCAAGGCCTACCTCAATGAAGGCCAATCATGCTTACATGTATAACAAGAAGCATACCTACACACACAAACACAAACAATTCTCTACTACTTCTCATCACTCATGCACTTGCATGCACTTATATAACCAAAGTATGAGAAGGCCTTCTACTTATACTAAGGTTGTACATATGAGAAAAATGCCTAAGTCTAAACTCTAATGTCATTATTGCATGAAATATGTGCATATTAATATTCATTATTTTATTAGGAAGGCTCACCTCAAATTAGAGGACCCTTCAACTTATAACCTCCAAGGACCCAAGTATGTTTGGGTACCTAAGAAAAGGTGATTTACTTTTATTGTGTATGGAAGTGTGGCAACTACTAATAAATCAAGCAATTAGCATGTAGACAGTGGATGCTCTAAGTATATGACAGGAAATAGAAATAGAAAGCTATTCACGACATTGAAGGAAAAAGAAGGTAGAGATGTCACATTTGGTAACAATGCCAAGGGTAAGGTAATTGGCATTGGAACCATTAGTAAGAATAGTTGTTCTTTATTTGATAATGTTTTATTAGTTAATGGCTTACAACATAATTTGTTGAGTGTAAGTCAATTGTGTGACAAAGATAATAAAGTCACCTTTGATCCTAGAGAATGTCGAGTCACCACATTAGTGGATGATGAGGTTATTTTCAAGGGTGAAAGGAAAGACAATACCTACTCAATTGACTTAGACAATTTGGCTAACCAATCTTTTAAGTGTCTTATGCCTTTGAGCAATGAAGCTTGGTTATGGCATAGAAGGCTTGGACATGCAAGCATGGATCTCCTAGAAAGCCTATTTAAAGGAAAGTTAGTGGAATGTCTTCTCAAGCTAAATTTCTCTAAAGACAAGACATGCAATCCTTACCAAATAGGGAAGCAACATCAAGCCTCCCACAAAGCTAAAAATGTTATAAGTTCATCTAGACCCCTTCAACTAATTCATATGGACTTAATAGGACCCACTATAAGTGCTAGCTTAGGTGGAAAATATTATGCACTAGTCCTAGTTGATGATTACTCTAGGTTTACTTGGGTGTCCTTTTTAGCTCATAAGAATGATACTTTTGATGCTTTCAAAAGTTTTGCAAGAAGAATTCAAAATGAAAAAGGGTTACTTTATTTCTTCTATTAGAAGTGACCATGGAAAGGAATTTCAAAATGAGTCTTTTAAAACTTATTGTTTGGAGAATGAAGTTTTTCACAACTTTTTAACTCTTAGAACACCACAACAAAATGGTGTTGTAGAGAGGAAAAATAGAACACTAGTATAAATGGCTAAAACCATGCTCAATAAGTATTCTTTACCAAATTACTTTTGGGCCGAAGCCATTGATAGTTCGTGTTATATTGCAAATTGAGTTTTTAAAAGATCCATTTTCAATAAAACATATTATGAGCTATGGAATGGTAGAAAATCCAAGATATCATACCTAAGAGTATTTGGATGCAAGTGCTATATATTGAATACCAAGGATAATCTTAGGAAATTTGATTCCAAGACCAATAAAGGTATATTCTTAGGCTATTCCACCTCTAACAAGGGTTATAGAGTCTTTAATAAAAGTTCTATGGTAGTTAAAGAGTTTATAAATGTTGTTTTGATGAATCTAGTAAACTTAATCTTGGAAAAGGTGTTTTTATTGATGATCTTGTAGGTAATCTTGAAAAATTAGAGTTGGAAGACACTACAAGAAGAGAGGAGAAAGATAAGGAAGGAGGTGAATCATCAAAAGTAGATGAGGAACCACAACATCAACAAAAAGATGAGCCAAGTCAATATCTACCCCAAGATTGGAGATTCTTCACGGATCACCCCAAAAATTTGATTATTGGTGATACCTCTAAGGTTGTAAGTACTAGATCTCAACTTAATCTTTTAGATAATAATCTTACTTTTGTTTCTCAACTTGAACCTAATGAGACTCTTGATGATGAGAGTTGGGTGCTTGCTATGTAAGAGGAACTCAACCAATTTGAGAGAAACAAGGAATGGAAACTTATCCCTAGGCCTAAAAAACACTCCATTGTAGGTTGCAAATGGGTGTTTAGGAACAAGTTAGATGAGTAAGGTCTTATCATAAGAAATAAAGCTAGATTGGTTGCTAAGGGATACAACCAAGAGGAAGGCATAAATTATGATGAGACTTTTGCCCCATTACAAGATTAGAGGCCATTAGAATACTTTTAGCTTTTGCATGCCACATGAATTTTAAGCTTTTTCAAATGGATGTAAAAAGTGCATTTTTGAATGGAATTGTTGAGAAGGAAGTCTATGTTGAACAACCTCCTAATTTTGAGTCATTATTTCCCATTCATGTTTTTAAATCGAACAAAGCCTTATATGGATTGAAACAAGCTTCAAGAGCTTAGTATAAAGGACTTAGTTCATTTCTTTTGACAAAAGAAAGGTAGACACCACACTATTTGTTAAAAAGCACAAGCATGATACACTAATTGTACAAATTTATATTGATGATATCATTTTTGGTGCTACTAATGAGTCTCTTTATGAGGATTTTACTAAGTGTATGACTAGAAAATTTGAATTGACCATGATGAGAGAGCTCAAGTTCTTTCTCGGTCTACAAATCAAGTGCACCAAAGAAGGATCTTCATCAATCAAGCCAAATACACAAGGGAGATACTTAAGAAATTTAGCATGGATGGTTGCAAAGTAGCCAAAACCCCTATGAGTGGTACCATTAAGTTAGACAAAGATGAATTGGGTAAGATGGTAGATGAAAAGAGATATCAAAGTATGATCGAATCTTTACTTTATCTTATTGCTTCGAGGCCGGATATCATGTTTAGTGTATGTATGTGTGTTAGGTTCCAATCCTCTCCTAAAGAGTCTCATTTAATTATTGTTAAGAGAATTTTTAAGTATTTGCATGGCACAATTCACTTAGGGTTATGGTATCCTATGGATTCATTCTTTAGTTTCATAGGATATTCGGATGCAAATTATGCGAGTAATTTATTAAATAGAAAAAGAACTTTCGAGACTTGCCAATTTATAGGAGAATGCCTAGTATCTTGGTTTAGCAAAAAGCAAGTATCGGTTGTCTTATCCACCGTAGAAGCCAAGTATGTTGTTGTCGGTTATTGTTGCGCCCAAATCCTTTGGAAGAAATAATAATTGAAGGATTTTTGGCAAAGTGATTGATCACACTCCTATTAAATGTGATAATACTAGTGCTATTAATCTCTCTAAGAATCTTATCCAACATTCTAGGAGCAAACACATAGATATTAGACACCATTTCCTTAGAGATTATATCCAAAAGGGTGATGTTATGTTAGAGTTTATTAACATAAATCATCAATTTGCAAATATTTTCACTAAACCTCTCAATGAAGAAAGATTAAATCCAACATTCTAGGAGCAAACACATAGATATTATACACCATTTCCTTAGAGATTATATCCAAAAGGGTGATGTTATGTTAGAGTTTATTGACACAAATCATCAACTTGCAGATATTTTCACTAAACCTCTCAATGAAGAAAGATTAAACTTCATTAAGAGAGAATTGTGAATGCTTGATGGAAGCTTCCTAAAGTGAAAATTTGATCTTATGTATGATTGCTATGCATGTTGATTATTATTATTTTTATTTGTGATTATTATATGTGTTAATTGAGATGTCTTAATCTTAATTGCAATTGTGCTTTTCTATAATACATTGCATAAATTAAGCATCAACATAATGAAGTGGATCAAAATTTTCAAAACTTAATTTTCCATCCTCATCTTCGCTGACTCATAATTCGCGGTTGCTATCACCTATTCACGGTTGTGAATTACAAGTCTAAGTCACCCGACTATCAAACATCAAATCATGATCACGAGAATCCAGCTCTACCGTTAATTTTGGTCAAGAATTCAAATTTTTTATCATTGTAGTGTTGTCACGATCTCGAAATTTAAGGATGCGAATTTGAGTAATCGCCAAGCCATTAAGTGATTTGACTGCCAACCATTTCTAACTCTTGATCAATGTATTTCTAGTCATTTCTAGCCATTTACAGAGACCCCAAATGGTTATAAATACCCCCTAAAATAGTAACATCCTCACTTCACTTCCAACATCAAATTCTCTCTCTCTCTTTCAAAATTCTCGCATTCTCTCAAAATCTCTCAAACTCCTCCCATGGTTCCCAAGAAAATATCCAAAGCAGACAAAGGCAAGGCCATTGTTCAACCTTCTGCCCCTCCTGCTCTTCACCTTATGAAGGGTATTACCAAAAAGGAGAAAGACTGCTATAAAGCAAACTCCTTCAAAACAATCCTCCCCAATAAAATCCCTTCAACTTTCCTGCTAGAGACGCTTGGGCTTAATGAGAAATTTGTGCATTCCTCTCAAACTTGGACTGGATCGATTTTATCTTTCGGGATGAACCCGGATATGAGGAAGTGGTTCAAGAATTCATGTGCACGGTGCAACTCAGTCGCAAAGCAAATTCCCAAGCTGGCCAATACGGGTTAGTTTTTCAAGCTTTTGGTGACCCCTATTTTATTACTTTTGACCAACTTTCCTCACTTTTCAACCTTCAAGTCGAAGAACACATACCTTTCATCATCTCCGCACTTGACATTATTTACTTTGAATTTTGGTCAGAAATCTCAATCGAAACAAAACACAACCCTAGAAGCTCCTTGGCCAAACATATTAAAACCTTACTACTTTGGATACTTCATCGTATCATCACCTTCTTGGTTAATGCTAGAGGTAATGGAAATGAAAAAGTATCACAAAAACACTTGGCATTTCTTTTCTGCCTTGTCAAGACCAAGCCAATCCAAACCGGTAGGTATCTTGTGGATCAATTAATCTACATGAGCATCAAACCTAAAAGCGAATTCCTTCTTCCATCCCACATCATAACCATATATCAATATGTAGGAGCTCTTAATGAGGATAACAAAAAGTTCCTCATTGAGAAACTTCTACCATCACAAAACTTTCTTGATCTCACCTATCTCATTAATACCAAAGCAATTCACCTGGACACTTATGCCTACACTTTGGGTGCAATTGGTGCTCAAAAGATGGAGTCCTCTCAAGCTTCAAAAAGGAAGAGACTAAAGGAGCTCCATCCATCCCTCATCAACCAAAGCCTAAGGCTAAACTCTCACTTGCTACCATCAATAACAAACTGGATAAGTTGATGAGGATGATGAAAAGGAGATTTATGTTCCTCTCTCATCTTCATAGTGATATGGTAGATCTGCAAGAGAAGTTAAGAGTCCCTCCTTGTCATCTTCCGGACTTCACAGAGTTTGATGATACTCACGAAGAAGAAGACAATGATCAAGTGGAGGATGGAGATGAGGCTGAAGGTGAAGATCTCGGTGATGATGAAGACTTTTCTAGAGATGATGATGATTCTCCTTAGGATCTCTTTTGTATCTTTCTTTTATGCAAAAAATGTAATCCCACAAAACTTATTTATAAATTTATATATAAAAGTTATTTCTTTGATGAAATTTTATGTTATGTGATTGCTTTATTTCAATTTATTTATGCATTTGCTCTCTATGATTACTTGTCTATTTATGCAATTGATCTTTTTTCCTTCTACCCTCTTTTTGATCTTGCCAAAATGTGAGAAATAGAATCTAGAATGAATCAAAGGGGGAGAGAAAAATAATAACATTAATTGAGAGGGAGCATAAGAGCATCATACTTAGAATTTTTTTGCCCTTAAAGTCATACTTAGAAAAATTCACTAAAATTTCTAAGTATACATTGAACAAATTACCAATCCAACTTCACATTCAAGCATTATTTTCCCTTAAGATCAATCTAAGTTGCTAAAATAAAAAAGGGGAGATTGTTGGACTAGGTTGGTTAACCCTAAGTCTTAGACCTCTTTTGATCTTGACAAAGGAGATTGATCAATTCTAATGTTTCCATTAAGTGTTGTTTTGCAGAATTAAGTTAGACTTTCAATTGGAAGTTAGATGGATTTCACAATCTTCAAGAAGGCAAAGTTCATCAAAATTCGCGGTCAATGATTTGTAATTCGTGGCTACAACTCAGCTCAAGATAGGGTGAAACTAGGCTAGACAGATTTACAGGCATCGTCACTATCGCTACTCATCTAAAGATGGAAGTATCAAAGTCACAAACGAATTCGTGGTCATTGTTGCGCCTTAATCGCGACTGCGACTTTCATAATGACTGGAAAGGGAGCCAAGTCCACGACCATAACATGCCAAGTGTCCTAACTATCCATTGAAGATCAAAATTTGCGAGGGCGACATTGTGAGTAGCACTTGTGATTCATGAAGATGAAAATTCTCCAAATAGAAGAATTCACGTCTCAGTCACGCCTTGCACAAGGACTGATCGCAACTGCGAAGTTTATGGGCAATTAGAAAGTAACGACTATATTTTTCTGATGGACCAATGAGGAGCGGACACATGGACTAGTCATTAGACACAAATGGGGTTTTCTGCTGTAATTTTTAGCTCCAGTATGAAAATCAAAATGTTACGACCTTAAATCTTCAGCAGCGATCGCGACTCCCACCTGACATGTAATTAATGCATTATTTGCCTAACATGTCTTGAAGATTTAATGAGCTTCATAGTCTAACATCTCTTTGGTGGGTATAAGCTATAAATACTCCATCAAATAAATGTAAATGAATGAGAATTCATTAACTTGTAACCAAACTCTTACAAATTTACTACTCATTCTTTGAATTCTTCTTTATGCTTTAAGTGATTGTTTGATGTGAGCATTAAACACCAATTGTAAAAGGTTTTAGAGTCAGCCTGTGAAAACACTTGAGAAAGGTTTTAGTGTGGGCCTGTGAAAACACTTGAGAGAGGTTTTAGTGTGAGCCTTAGAAAACACTTGTAAAAGGTTATTGTGTGAGCCTTGAAAACACAAAATGTAAAAGTTAGGTGTGAGCTTGGAAATACCATTTTGAGTAAGTGAAACACCCAATTGGAAAGAATTGAGGAGTGGATATAGGGTTGGTTAATATCCGAATCACTGTAAATCTTTGTGTCTTTTTTCTACTCTATCTTTATCCCTCACTTTAATTTTTATTTAAACACCAATTCAACCCCTTTCTTAGTACTTTAGGCTAATAATTCCCCTTATCAATCTTTATAATGGAGGTTTCTCATTTCCTTAGGATCTCATTAAGTTGCTAATTCACTTATTCAGTAACCATTTCCTCCATCATCCAGTTGAGCTCGACTTTCATCTTTTCCATTATCTTAGGTGATATTGCTTTTTCTATAAGTATTTCTTATCTCTGAATAGGTCTAAATGCCTAGCTCTTCTTAGTTTGCCTTTTTCCTCTTCTTTTCCATGAGGGTTTAAATGGAGTTGTGATGGTTGCAAGATAAAGGTTATTAGTATTAAGTATGAGCAAATAATAATGGATGTATGCATTGTTATTTACAAAAGATCCTACTAACCTTATTACTCTCATACATAAGGTCTAGTGACTCTTTCCTAGGTATGGTCTTATTCTTTTATCAACATGGGATAAAGAGCTACGCATGGCCCCTCAAAATAGGTAAGGTAGAAGTCACAAAATAACATTTTATAAAGAGACTAAAAAAGCATAAAAAGGCACTAACATTCACATTAAAATCTATTTACATTGATAATAAGAATGTACAAATGGAAAAGAATCCCTTTTATAATAGAGGGAAGGGATGTACATAAGTGTTTATATAATGAAGAAAAAAAAGTATTTGCATGTAGGAAAACATTTACATGGCAAAGAGTAAGGAATACACCAATATTTACATGGGGGTATTGATATTTATCAATGAACAAAGGGATTACATAACATATTTACATAAGGAAATGCTTGGGCATGTTTTTTAGGGACTTGAACTCTCATTGGAAAGAATACAAACAATAAAGGTAACCTATTCCAAGGTACTATTGGCTCTTATCTATAATAAATAATTAGAGAGGTTATTATAGTTGATGGATCCCACAAACTTGAGGGATAGTTGTCATATACGCCTTTATTTGATATGCCTAAAGGTATTTAGCTCATAAGTTATGAACTCTTCTTACCATCTCTTAGGACTAAATGGAGCTTAGGTCTCAAGTTTGGAGAATTCATTTGTTTGTCTAAAGGTTAGACCCAGTTCATGGTAAAGTAGGAAGGCTAAATGAAAGCAATAAACTATTAATAATAAAGATAGTATTATAAAAGTAAACTAGAGATTAATCGTGAAGTCAATTCCATTAGTCCTTAGTGAAGTTGCCACTATGAATACCTTGATTTCATGGTTGCACTCAAACAATTGGAATCTTGCTTGCAACTCCTAGTCTTTTATCAACCATTAAGGGGTTAAGGGGATTAGTATCATATATTGGCATAACCTTAATTTATGGTGAGTGTTTAGGATCATTGGGGGACCTTTAGGAAGGCCTCATGACGTTTGAAGCCCTTATGAAGGATTAGATGGCTAACTGGGGACCACGACAGGATAATATGTTAGTACCACCCTTAATTGTAAATGGAGTTACTACCCAATATTGATCGAGATAAAATTCTTAGTAAAGATGGATTTTGATCCTAATAAGCTAATTTGGAGCCCAATCTATTCCACCCATTAAAGATCAAATTTGGGAATTAGGAATCATGCGAGGAAGAGGTTAGGCACCCTTAAACTGCTTAAATTTAGCGATTCAACCTTTAAGTATCTTTGGTTCACAATTACAATTTTAGCCATATTATTAATTATTCCATTTAAATGGTCCTAAAACATTCATTTAGTGCATCTCAAATCATATATATCATCATTTCATTATAAACATTCACCATGGGGAGGGGGTACATATATGATAATAAACAGGGATTAAGCATGCATTAACATAAATATATATGCAATATGTAAGGAAAATGCATCTCAACCTACCAAAAGAAAAACATGGTAGTACCAAATCATGAACAAAACAAGGTTTAAATTACCCTTAAGATATTATGGAACCACCATCCAAAGCAAAGTTTATCCTTTGTATGTAAAGAGGCATTAAACCTACTCTACCATATGCATGCATTATAATAATGTCATAATCCAAGCTAGGAACCTAAAGATGCATCTTTGTCCATCATTCACATATCAATAGCAAAGTAATATGATCAATCAAATATGAAACACAAATAAAGAATGGCATGAGCAATATTAACACATGATGCATGAATAGGTAAAATGCATATGGAGAATAAGAGAAAGACCTTAGGGCAAGGATTTAGGTTACCAATATTAGTGTCATAGGTTCATTAAATCTGCCCCTAATAATGCTCCAGATGAGCTCTACATGTCAAGGGCACCCTTAAAATACCCTCTAGCTACTAACAAAATCTAAGACATTGAAAAAGATGGAGGGATATATATATATATATATATATATA